>PVKV010003433.1:0-67657 GCA_004027835.1 Alouatta palliata
AAAAAAAAAAAAAGGAAAAAAAAAAAAAAAAACAAGCACTGGAGAAAACGTTCTTTCCTATTTGATTTTTGCCTTTTCACGAGTACAGAGTTTCATATTTCTCGTGATTTTCCATATGTATCTCCTTCTCCACACTATGTTACTTTTTCTTTTCTGCTTCAATAGTATGTAAGTTTAGCCATAGGACATATTGGGAATACTTTTCTTCTAATAGATTTTCTAGAATAAAAATGGTAGTCTTTAGGACTCCTGAAACCAGATGTGATTTATTGTTAAAATCCTTCATAAAATTATGAAAAAGTTTATTATTGTCCCTTACAGACTCCTTTATGTAATCCTTTTTTCTTTCCTTTGCCTTCTATCACAAATCAGCACTCAGAATGAGAGCTGATATAGTCATTGATAAATAATGTATAAAATATAGATGAAAGGAATAAATACGTATGGTTACTACAAGGGCTGACTATTCTATTGATAATATTTACCCATATCAGTCAGTTAAGAAGAATTCTAAGGTTGTATTCATGTTCAGTAGGATCATAAGCCGCAGTAGCAAGTAACTTACTTTCATGAGCTTTGGCTAAAGTAGACCTCTTCCAAAAGTGTTTGCAGTTTTTCAAGGTAGAGACTAAATTAGACCACCACCAGGTGATGAAGAAGATATTTGGGAGCAACAATTTTCTTAGGTATTCCAGTTCGGCTTATTTTTTATTCTGCATTTCTGGCCACACACATATTTCCTAAAATGAACTGCTTTGGCAACATTGTAGAAATAACGAGTTGCTGAGTCCTTTAGAAGCTTTTCTCTTCAAACACCTTCTGGAGGATATTTAGTGCAGTATGTACTTTCTGAGGGCTATCCCCTTTCTCTTCCCCGACCCTGCTCCTGTCACATGAGCTATCATTTCCAACAGCTCCAGGAGAAGTTACCTGGATTTCCTGATGCCTCTAAATTGCCCAGAATCAACACAACACATTCCCATGTAGAATCTTCACCTATTGTTCATTTCCTTCATTAACGAAAACTTCATCTTCCTCTCCCCCAAACACTGCCATAGATTTCCATGTCAATATTCTACAGACATCGGTAGTATGGCTTCTAGCTTTCTATTTTTACAAGACTGTATAAACCCCCCAAAAAGTCAAATCAATTTTTATTATGAAAATATGGCATATAGTGGTAATAAATTTCAATGTTGACTCTGATATAGAAAAAATGGCACTTTTGTAAGCTCTCTTTTGATAAGACTATAAATTATATCACCTTTTCTAGTGGGCCATATGAAAACATGCATCCAAATTACAATATCTATATTCTCTGAATTTAATTTAAGAAAATCATATACATAGGCAAAAATATACATGCAATCTGATTTATATATATATATCTGCATATATATACATATATACTTATATAAAAGTACTATATTTTTTAATTTAGTAAGTTGCAACCCAATTTATATATATGTGTATGTATGCAACCTAATTATATATGTATGTATCTGTGTGTGTGTGTGTGTGTGTATGTGTGTGTGTGTGTATACACATATACATTTTACGTATATATAAATTGGGTTGCAACTTACTAGATTAAAAAATATAGTACTTTTACATAATGAATGTAATTGCAGCCAATATAATAAATAAGATATGGACATGGAAATAAATTGGCATTGAGTGAACTATCTGATTAAGAGTAAACAGATAACTTACAGAATGGGAGAAAATATTTGCAAACTATGCATCTTAAAAAAGTCTTTACGAAACTTAAATTTACAAGAAGAAGCAATCCATAAAAGCCCACTAAAAGAGGGCAAAGGACATGAACAGACATTTTTTTTTTTTTTTTTTTTGGAGATGGAGTCTCACTCTATAGCCCAGGCTGGAGTGCAGTGGCATGATCTCGGCTCACTGCAACATCTGCCTCCTCTGTTCCAGTTCAAGCAATTCTCCTGCTTCAGCCTCCCAAGTAGCTGGGATTACAGCCATGTGCTACCATGCCCAGCTAATTTTTCTATTTTTAGTAGAGATGCGGTTTCACCATGTTAGCCAGGCTGGTCTTGAACTCCTGACCTCATGATCTGCCCGCCTCGGCCTCCCAAAGTGCTGAGATTACAGGCATGACCCACCGTGCCTGGCGAACATTTTTCTAAAGAAACATACATGTGGCAAACAGCATATGAAAAAAAGCTCAATGTCACTAATCATTACAGAGATGCAAATAAAATCACAATGAGATACCATCTCATACCAGTCAGAATAGTTATCAAAAAGTCAAAAACTAACAGGTGCTGGTGAGGTTGCGGAGAAAAGGGAACACTTATACATTGTTGATGGGAATGTCAATTCGTTCAACTATTGTGGAAATCGATGTGACAATTCCTCAAAGAGCTAAAAGCAGAACTGCCATTCGGCCCAACAGCACCATCACTTGGTATATATACCCAAAGGAGCATAAACTGTTTTACCAAAAAGACACATGCAAACAAAAGTTCACTGTGGCACTAGTCGCAATAGCAGACATGGAATCAATCTAAATGTCTGTCAACAGTTGAATGGATAAAGAAAATGTGGCACATGTATAATATGGAATACTACATAGAAAAGAACAAGATCATGTCCTTTGCAGGAACATGGATGAAGCTGGAGGCCATCATTCTTAGCAAACTAAAGCAGGAACAGAAAATCAAATACTTCATGTTCTCACTTATAAATGGGAGCTAAATAATGAGAGCACATGGGCATGAAGAGGGGAACAACAGACACTAGGTCCTACTTCAGGGTGAAGTGAGGAGGGTGAGAGGAGGGAAAGGAACAGAAAAAATCACTAACAGGTGCTAGAGTTAATACCTAGGTGATGAAATAATCTCTACAACAAACCCCATGACACAAGTTTACCTATATAACAAACCTTCACATGCACCCCTCAACCTAAAATAAAAGTTAAAAAAAAAAACTGTTAATAGTTTCATGTATGTACTGTAAGGTATGTTTATATATCAATTAAAATGTCTTGGTAAGATACACCCAAATACATATATGTATGTATGTGTGTGTGTGTGTGTGTGTGTGTGTGTGTAATGGTTATCTCTGAGGAGAGGACATATAGGATTGGAAGAGAACTTAATTTTCTGTTTCACACACTTTTGTATCAAATCTTTATACCTTTATAATTTAAAGTATTTCTCTTTGCAAAACATTAGTGGGATAGGACATAAGGCAGATAACCTAAATGAGAAATTGAATCCAGGAACAACTGAAAGCTGGCTTGTACAACAGTTTCTTATTCTCTTTGCATGCATGTCACCTAAGTATAAGAATGTATTTCCCTTATATGTCTTCTCATTATTATCCAGCACCTTCCATTTCCCGAGATTCCTGAATTATATCCCTTGCTTCTAACTAGATTTGTTTCTAAGTAGATTTTATTCTTCTACTCTAGCTCCTTGTGCTGAGCACCGTCCTTAGCAGAACAAGACAGCAGCTGCAACAATGATTCAGACAAGAAGAAACAGAGCTCTCCCACAGGACAATACACACAAGGGGCAGTTCCCCTATGCCCATGGAGGAGGATTGCTAAGTCAACTGTAGTTTAGAAATGCCTGGCCAGGAAGAACTGATGGGCTTGTCAGTAATTCTCTGATTGTTCACTTACAGTTAGGCTGGATTCCTTGGAACAATGAGGTCATCCAATCTCCAGGATGTAAATCCTAACAATTTCTGAGCACACAAGACATATTCTGTGTATCAAAATTGGGCTATGTCTTTTGGTACTCATTTTTTTCTCATAGACTCATTTTTTTGGGTCCATGTAGTATTTATCACTCTTCTTCTATAGTAAATACTCTATTTAGGTTTTTCTGGCCAAAAAAAAAATTACAGCCTGAAAGTTGCTTATGAATCTATTTCTATACTTTTGACTTCAGATAAATAATCCGTTGAGAATAAGTAAAAGAACTGCCCACTATTACGGTTTTTGCTTTCACTGCACTTTAGTATAGAAGTTTGACATAAACTCTTCAGTCAGACATGCAGGAACACATTGTGAAATGAGGCTTTGGGAAATTTAGCTATCATTATGGGATTAGAGACAGCCACATATCACAGTCAATTTTTAAAACTGGCTAGCTACAATTTGGGGACAGCAAATATACTTCAAAGTATATTTGTACAGAATGTATCTGTACAAACAAATATAAATATAGTTTTATACGTGCAAATTAATGAAAATATGGATAGAGGCTGCTCTACTTAAATGTTTTCAACTTATAAATTTTCATAGATACATACAATATTACATTGACTTCACCCCACAGAAAAAACCAGATCAATGTCCCCACTATCTTGAGTTGGTATTAGCATTAGTGCCTTGTAATTTTAGGCCCCGTGAAATTTTATGTTGGCATCTATCTGCAGACTACTTAGTGAGCTTGGTTTAGTTTTGAGGTGTTTTACTAGTCTTATTTGCTGTACATTTGGTAACTCTCAGTTTAAAAAAAAAAAAAGATTTAAATTTCTACTAAGCAGAGCTTACAATCTCAACCGAAAGGAAAGCAAAGTAATTTAAAACATACACGTAGATTGAAAGTGGTGAGAAAACAAAAATGCCTTCCATGTACACAGCGTAAATCATTCCATAGTGAGAATGAGTCTTCAAAACCGCACACAAATCTTGCAGCAGGTGTGCAGCACTCTGTGCAATGAATACTAACAATATTAACACAGCCTGGCAACTTGTCTTCCTTCTTTTACATTTGCCATCCCTGCCCCCGACCCCATGTTTCATTCTGATTCCAAACACGGGAGCAGAATGATCCCATTAAAACACAAGTATCAACATGTCACTCCCCTACTCAAAACCTTCCAATCCGTTTCTTTTCCCTCAAAGATCTATTTATCTTTCCCCAACCCCAGTCACTCTTCTTGCCTCATCTAGTTCCCTCTCCATTTTGCTCAAGATGTTCCTGCCACACTGGCCTCCTTGCAATTCTAAGAACTCATTAGCACTCTCCCATCCAGGTGCCTTTGTGCCTAGTATTTCCGTACTTTGGACCGATTTCCCTCCAAATACACAAGACTCTTTCCTTTACCTGCTTCAAGTATTCCCTCTGTTGTCACCTTTCCAAGGAAACCTTCCTTGACACCCTACTTAAACTGTAACACTTCCTTTTTGTTTTAATTCAGTGCACCCTGTTCCCCTCCCTGCTTTAGTCTTCTGCACAGTGCTTATTAGCATGAGGCAAACTATACATATTTATTATGTATTTACTTATCTATTAATTTCTGTCTTCTATTTGAAGTAAGTTTCCTGAGGGCAGGAAATTGTGTTGTGTTTAGTCCTGGATACCTAGTACACAGTAGGTACCCTAAAACTTTTGCTAAAGCAATGCGTAAATATTTAGTGAATTGATTAATGAAGAATAAAGGATGGATATGTTTGCCATAAAGGAAAGTGACTTGTGAACCAGGCTTTACGTGTCTAGCTAGAAGATCAAGATCCATGTGGGTATCTGTTAGCTTAATGTTAATGGGAAGGTGGGGAGGAATAACATGGGGAGAAATGCTGGGTAGAGTATACACCTAAAGTAAAACAGAAAAAAAATTAAATTAAATTAAAAAGGAAGACTAAGATTCTATTGAAGAGCAGGCCACTTGGCAAAGATGAAAGAACTGCAGAGATCATCCAGGAGGGAATTTAACAAACTTAAATGGATTTTCAAAGCAGACAAAACTGGGTAATTAAAAATTTTTAAGCCTAATAAAACATTTACTCAATAATAAGAATATCTGAAAATACTCAGGTTGAAAGGAAAGGCATAGATTCCAGGCACAGAAATTCTCAGCTAATCTTTGATGACATTCTAACTCACATCCAATTCTCCAACAAATCTGACTTCTTCCCAACTCCACCATTATCCTACCAGTCAATCTACTGTCAACTCTAGCTGAGATCCATATGAGACTACCAAATAGAGTCTGTGCTTCTACTTTTGTGCCCCTCTGGCCCTGCTCACTCATAGCAGCCAGAGTAATCTTCAAATTTAGAATCAACTCCTAAGTCTTCACTATACCTTATTAGACCCTACATGATTTGCAGCCTGGCTACACCTCTGACCTCATTTCTTAATGTTTTCCTCTTCCTCATATGCTCCGGCCATGCTGGTCTTTTAGCTGTTCAATAAGTCAAGCAAACCCATGCCTCAGGTTCTCTGTACCCATGCTCCCTCCTGAAACAGGAACATTAATTCTCCAGATATTTAGGTGGTCCACACCTAATTTGATTCTCTACCTTATTTATATTTTTTAGTTCAAATGTCACCTGCTCAGAGAAGCCTTTTATTTTTTTCTTTTCTTCTTTTTCTTTGAGACAGAGTCTTGCTCTGTCTGTTGTCCAGGCTGGAGTACAGTGGCATGATCTTGGCTCACTGCAACCTCCGCCTCCCGGGTTCAAGCAGTTCTCCCTGCTTCAGCCTCCTGTAGCTGAGATTACAGGTACCCACCACCATGCCTGAATAATTTTTCTATTTTTAGTAGAGATGGAGATTTCTTTTTGTTGGCCAGGTGGGTCTTGAACTCCTGACCTCAGGTGATCCACATGTCTTGGTCTCCCAAAGTGCTGGGATTACGGGTGTGAGCCACCATGCTCAGCCAGAGAAGGGTTTTCTAACCATCAAATGGAAAAGTACAGTCCTTGTCATTCTTTATGTCCTTCTATATTTTTTTATTTATAGTCCTCCTCATTTCCTAATATTATGTTATAGATATATCTATTCCTATACTTTTATTGCTGTATCCCCTGTGGCCATAACTACCAGGTACAGAGTAGGTACTCAGGAATATTTATTGAAGGCATGAGAGCTGCATTTAATGTATGGAGGGATTGCAAGTTGAAGTTCATCTTAGTCACTATTCATAGGAATAAATGAAATTAAAAGATAGATTTATAGGCTTTCAGGACCCAATATAGTCAAAAATTAAAAGAATACTTCCACATTTTTAAGTTCACAATTGCTTCCTGTTCTTAGAGAAAACATTTATAACTACTATAAACATTTCTGGGGTTTCCAATGGAGTATGATGACTGAAGGTTCATATGACAATGTATCTTACTTTTTCCTGAGCCCAAGCTTTTATTTTTCCAACTTATAAAGTATTTTTTCCTCATCTGTATTTAAAACAATGATGTTTGTGACCTAACCCTTATTTTTCAGCAAATTGTGTATTTACTAAAAGATACTGAAATATTCAGAAGGAAATCATGCATTTAAATCCCCAAATCTGCTTATAGGAAGTATTTCCTAATCCTATATAATTTATAGAAAATGTTCATCTAATCTTCTACTCTATTATGACTCCTTATATTCAAGGTAATAAAAAATAAATTAAGTTGTATGTTTTCCATACTAATTCGTGTCTAATTAAAAAATAACTAGAGAAATAGAATACAATACATATATAATGTGTTCCTTCTTAAATTTCTGTTTTCCTATATTCTAATTTTTACAATAGTAAGTCTGTATTATATCTCTCCCCATTTGAATAAAAAGTTTTGTGCAAGTACTTTAGGAAACTTCTGTGATTGTAAAATGTCAAGCTCTCATAAAGCACGTTTCTAAAGCACAGGCAGAAATGTCTGAATATGTTAGAGCAGAGATAGAATTTTAAATACCCAGATTCTCTAATCCTTATGCAACCTCTTCAGTCAGTGGGTGCTGCTGCTTTTCCTATCATAAGTAGAATTTGTAATAGATTCTCCTCACTGAAAAAAAAAAAGAGATCAAGGAAGACATCATTCTATAGGTACACCAAGTAGCTGAGGCACATTTGTGTGGACATCAGTTGGTAAATAGCTACATTGTAAATGATATCCATATTAATTTTATAAAAAATTATAATGCTTTCAAGATTCATGTTTAAAATAAATTGCTAAGTGTTGTCCGGATAGCAAAATATACTCCACTTCAGTTCTTTTTTCCTTTTAACCAAACATTCTTAGCATACCTTAAAGCAACAGTGCCTGTCATTATTCAGTCTTACAATATTACTTCTAATAAGTAGAAATACAAATGACTTGAAATCAACAAGGCAAACATCTGTTATTTGTTTTGACTGCATCAGGATATTACTGGGAAATCAGGTATTAAGACACTAACATTTTTTATTTAAACTACAAACTGTGGTGAATTTACAGGTAAGCTGACATGGCATATATAGACAGCCTGGAGAATTCTAGCATATCATTCACAAATGTATTTTTAAAATATTCATAGGACCTTAGAACTATGCCAATCCCAGCTGTGGGCAGCAAGATGACTTTGCTGAATGAAAAGATATGGCCTCTTCCCTCAAAAGTTTTAGGCTATCGCTGCCTGACTTTGCATTATCATATGTACATGCATGTACATGTGCACATATGCGCGCACACACACACACACACACACACCTCGATGCAGGTTCTTTTGATCTTTTTCAAAGAAAGGAAATGGGTGGTTTCAAAGTCACTGCCTGCTGCTTAGAAAAGCACAGGTCATGAATGTTTCATTGATATAGCTCAGATGTTATCCTTTATGAATGAAGGGTTTCTATGCAACTTGATTGTGGAAATTGTCTGCCTACGGGAATTCACAGAAAAAAGAAAACTATTTGAAGTGGGTGTTTCCTGCATAAAAAGAGGATTATGATGATGCATTGTCAACTTTAAAATTACAGTTTTTTTCAAAAGTCATGACCACAACTGCAACTATGAAAATACCATCAGTAGTTCACTCTTCCTACACCATAAAACTTGGCCTCAAATAGCAAATACTTTTGGCTACATCTACATTTCTGATTAAGTTTTTGAATTCAGGAAATGTACAATCATGGCATTTAAAGAAATGAACGCTGACGCATATTGCCTCAACTTAGAGAAAAGAAAAAGACCAAATTTCATCAAGTTACAATACACACACAGAAAAAGAGTTTGTGTGAATGATCAGTTAGAGAATTTTTAAATGCATTTTATTTACTCCTTGACATACATCCACAACTCCAATTGACATTAATAAGAATTACCCAAGTATATTAAGAATAGGCCTTTTGTGTATATACTTGTACATTCAAGCAAAAATTTACATACTCTCAAAGAAACCCATTTGTTTTTTTAAATATATTGAGGTAAAATTACTGGCATACCTCATATGAGGTAGGGAGTGAAATATGGTTAACAGAAGGTTCAGACATTAAGTAGCTCAAGACGCATTTCCATAAATTGTCCCTATTTTTCTTAACCATCTAGGACAGAAACTAGTTTCTTAATTTATCTTTCCTACTAAATGGGAGTTGTATTTTCACAACGTGGAGAGCAGAATGACCACCGAGTAATCCCAGGGAGCCACTGCAGTTCACTGCAAGAAATGCAGCAAGAGAGGCTGACTGTGGCCCCGAATTCCCGCAAGGTCTCCAGTTGCTGGCAGCCCTACATGCAGCTCTCTTGGGCAACAGTCAGCATGCACAAGGTCTGTCTCTACTTGCAAGACCACCCTCATGCTGACAAAGGCCTCCTCCTAATGCGCCCACTATAAGGAGATGATGACACAAGAAGGATGCATCCAGTACGCAAGCCCACAGGCCCCTCTCTGCGAGAGTAAGAGAGACTGGGAATCTCATACACCCCTGACCTGGGACTCTAGCTGACATCATGCGACATTTGGCAAATCTGTTCAAGCCCTTCACCCAACACTAGTTGCCTCAGAATCTCTTGTAAGAAAATAGTTAATATTTCTTGGTGGGTATTTTACAAGTTCATTAGATGAAAGATTTGTAGGCAGAGAATCACTTTCAGTGGAAAAAATCATAATATCATAACTAACTTAGTTATCTGTCCACCCTGGCTGCTTTGTGGATTACATATTTCCTAATTAGGCCATGGGCTTCTAGCAGGAGGAACAATGAGAAAAAAAGTCGAGGTTAATCACAGTGAATATAAAACTAAAAAAATTTAAATTCTGTCTCAGAAAATTTGAGTATTTTCAATGTGAGTCTTTGGAATGATACACGGTTTGCTATTGTGGCTTTTAGTATCTTCATAGTGCAAATAGAAACATAAATAGTGACTGCTAGAGAAGGTCCTTGAGGAAGTTTGGGGCAGACGAAGTTGTCAACAATACTTCTGAAATAAATAAAACAATTTCAGATAAATATATGTGAACACTTTAGAAAAAAAATGTGTCTCATATTCAGAACAAAGATAAAGTACCAGTCAAAAGTGTAGGTTTTCTACTTAATTACTCAAAATCAAAAGAAGCAGGTAATCTCTGATGAAGCAGAATACAATTGAGTAGGATTTGATAATGATGCCTTAGCAGCATGTTTGAGAACACCAAAGCTACAGCTCTAATCTAAAGAAATTAAGCATATTCATTTGTTTCGGTGTGTCCATTGGGATAGATGATTGATGATCTGCCAGCTGCTGTTTTAAATCACAGTATTTCAGAATAGATTTTGATAGCAGCTTACACATTTGGATTAAGTTTTCTACTAGGACTGTGAATTCCACAATTCACAGTTAAGTGTAGACAAAAAACATCAGAAGGCACAGAAAGAACCTGACAGAGGTACGTAAAAGCTTCCCAGTGCTTCAGGATTCATTATTTTAATAATGACAAAATTAAATTTTAATATCTAAATGACTAGGAATGAGTTTATGCACTTGAATATTTTCCCTTCCTCGCTATAGACCAAAAACATTAGTAAGTCTCTGGTGAAGGTATTTGTAGATTCAGTACTTTCAGGTTGCTGATTGCTACATTTGACTTCAAGTTTTGTGGTAATAAACAGTGATGCCCAACCCTCTCAACGCTGCATGGCTATTCTATTGACTGCTTTAATAAAGAAGTAAAAGGAGAATTACTACTAGAAAGGTACTTGCTAACAAACCATTATCTGCTTTAGCTGCCAACATCTCAATGGTATTAGAATTAGCTGTAGTTTCCAGTTCCTCAAGACCACAAGAAGAGAAGCCTGAAAGAGAATCACATTTTGCGACAGTTGAACTATGAAAAGTTTACTATGCAGTGACTGTGCTTAAGCATCTAAAGAGATTGATTAATCTAAGGGACTCTTGCCTATATTGAGACAAGGAATGACTCTGCAGTTTATCTCATCTGGTGCCAACTTCCTGTATTAGAACTATAGAGATTGCAGGTCTTGGAGAGTCAGACATACCTGGGAAAACAAACTTCATGCTGCTACTTACTGGTTAAGTGATCCCAAGTATATATACTTTAGTAGTTAACTTTAGTAGTTAACTAAAGTATTAGAAAACTAAAGTAGTAGAAAAATTTTAGTAAATTAAAGTTTTCTCACTTACAAATTGTACATGAGTACCTCCCTCATGGAGTTGTCTTAAAAATTATGTGAGATAAAGATTCTGAAACCAGAGTTAGTGAAACCATTCTACACAACAAGCACTCAATGAATTTTAGGTAAATAATGGGAGGTATTATGTGTTACCTACTATTAGGTTAATTTTAGAAATGAGGAAATTGAGGGCAACTGAAGATATGTGAAAGACTGTGAACCATGGAACCAGAGAAAATTCCCAGCTCCTTAAATGGGTATGGTCCTCTTTGTAGTACATGGAAATACTACGTCTCTGAGAGTGTGTGTGAATGTGTGTGTGTTTAATTCAAATGATGTGGTACTGGTGCTATTTCTACTAAGTCACAACCAGTAGTCTTACATTCAGTATCACTTCCTCTATTCTGTGTATCCATTAGACTCTCTTTTTTCTATCAGGAAATTACAGCTACTCTTTACAAGCAATAATGACAAGAGACCATATTCTGAAGCATCTAAGCTTTTCTCTTACATGGATATCCCCACAGTGAGAAGCCTTCCTGTGTACAATGAAATAACTTGGCATCACCATACCAACAAAATGTATTCAAGAAAAACATGGATACAGTCATGTCTAAGCATCAAGATAATTTATTCATTCTTATTTATTAGAAAATTCAGGTGTCAGTGATGCAGAAGTGAACAGCACAAGGAAGGTCTTTACTTGCTTGACCTTAAACACTAGATAGGAAAGTAAGCACACAAACAATAAAATTTGCACGATCTTGGGCACGTAATTTTGCTTCACTAAGTCTGTTTTCTTAATCTTAGAATTTGAGAATGATTTTAGATAAAATGCATCATTAAATGGGAAAATTACTATTAGTAAAATATATCAAGTATTTACTACAAATGTATCAAAAAACTAAATGTAAAAAGAAAAATTATAAAATTTTTAGAAAATAGGGTATCTTTTCAAACTTGTGCTTAAGGAGAGCTTAAATAAGTGTATATATTTATCAGCCAAAACAAAAGTTGACATAGTCAATTCCAAAACAAAAATATCTATATGGCCACAGATGCCCCTCACTCAAAAAAAGTCAAAGGATACGTAAAAGATTGAGAGAAAACATGTGAAAAACATACAATACCCCAAATTTGCAATAAAGTTCTGAAACTGATAAACTACCCATTATAAAATGAACAAATACTGTAAAAAGGTGTTCCCCATATCAGAAAATGCAAAAGAAACACAATGTCAGTAGTAGCCAGAAAAATAGGCAAATTATAAAAACAAGAAAGTACCAAACTTTTGTCATTAATTTGACACAATCTTTAAAGACTGACAGTATCCCTCACTGATAAAGGCATAGGAAAACAATTCTTCTCATACTCAGTTGGTAAGATTGTAAATTATGGCAAATTTTGGAAAGAATAAATCTGGAAATATTTATTAAAGTTTAAATCACATAAACTTTGACCTCAAAATCTTACTCTGGGAACGTATCCAACTGAAATAAAATTGCATGTACTTCAGAACATATGTAGATAGATTTATGTATGGCAGAATTATGTGCAGTAGAAAAAAATACTTGGAACAGCCTGAAATGTCCATATATTAAGAAATATTTTTATCAATTATGTTATATCCATTCAAAATATTTCTCTATCAACTCCTAGAAAGAATAAAACATATGTATATATGTTAACCTGGAAAAAAGTAATATATTATTGTTGAAAAAAAACGGGATCCCTAATAGTGTATGTATGCATGTATGTATGTAAGTGTGTGTGTGTGTGTGTGTGTGTGTATGTGTACATATATATATATTTGGTCACAATATTAATTTTAACTATATGTATAAATATATTTTTTATGTGTATAAAAAAAGAATATAGTAACGGAAGTTTTGGGATTCATACAAATAATTACCTAAGGGATTCCATTACAGAGGTGAGATTAGAAAATTAAAACTATCTGTTTACATTTGATGTTCCTATACTATTTGCCTTTTTACTTTACAAGTGTTAATGCTTTAATTTTCAGATCATTGAACAAGACACACCTGCACACACTGTAGCGAGGATTTGAGGAGAGATGTGCACAGAAATAATGCAGCGCACCTGAGGGGCCAGTTACTTTTCCAGAGCAGCCAGAGGTTACTATGGGGGGGGCCTTTGAGCTAAACATTGAAAAAAACACAGAAAAGCATCTTGCATTGATTATGATTTGGAAAAGGGGATTCAGATTTGATCCTGTTATTAACACCAGAGACGTCCTTTGATAGTATGAGTCTACCTTCTAAATCTCTGAAAAATACTCTCTTCTGAAATACATATGGCTTTTAAATCTATAAAAATGTACTCAAATTATTCAGAATTTTACAGATTCAAATTAAAATGATATACTATTTAATATATACTTAATTCAGATTGGATAAGTCTGATAATCAATCTTTTGCCATTAAAAAATCTGATAACACTGCTAGTTAAGACGTAAGAAAAAGGTATTCTCATACCCTGTTCGTGAAATATATACATTGTTACAAAGTAAGAGGGGCTATTAGGCAAAATTTTATGAATTTTAAATTTATCCAACATTTCTAGGAATGTATCTCACAAATGTGCCTGCAAAAATACACACATGCATATGTTCAAAAATATTCATGACAGTACTCTTTGTAACAGTAAAGGGTTAGAAATAATCTAAACAAGAAATTGATAAAATAATCTGGAAAACGGAAAGAATAAGAGCAGGAAAAAATGAAGGCTAGAATGAGGTTTTCAACATTCAACATGCAATTTATCTCCTTTCATAGCAGGCCCACCTCTTCTGAGTTGGGCCATGTTGTAACTTGACCCCCTTGAGTGACCTGATGGTGAGGACTGGAGTGGAAAATGGGGCCAGTTCTACAGAGGACAAGTGTTGTGGATGATGGATGATGATGTGCCCTAGCCAGACTCTCTCTACCCAGCCAGTGCACCCATCTCTCAGCTGCTGTAAATCTTGACTGCTTGTAGCTCATAACTTCCTCTTTTCAAGAAATTAACTTTGATCAAATGGGAGCCACCTCACTAAAGGAGTTACTTCTCCCATGTCAAGACAATCTACAGCTAGGGCTTTGCCCTTGTGCTTATAGGTAAGAACAACACTGAGGTGTGACTTATGCCCAGAGCACTCCAGGGTGTCTAGCTAAAGCTAGATTCCAAATGAAACCTCATCTGTGTTTAGCAACTTGCCATGCTATGTCATATATTCCCCTCTCTTCTTTTATCTTGAGGGCTATCAGGGCTCTGGTAGTAAAGAAGTGGATTCTAAAATTTAGGAAAGGGTTATATAAGAAAACGTACTTGAGAAACTTAAGCCCTGGATTCCCTTGAATCCCCTGGTCTTGCAAAAGTAGACCATCACTCCTGTTAGAGGATAGCATCCTCTCTCATCTCATCCTTGTTTGGAGACTATGCAGATGCCTCAAGAGAAGCAAGGTTGCTTATGAGACAATGCTTATACTCTGCAGGATTTGCCCTATTGTTCCTCTCCTGGCCATCAGGTCAATCAAGAGGGTCAAGTTACAACATAGCACAACACAGAAGAGATGAGTCTGCTAAGAAAGGAGAGAAATTACATGTTGAAGAACCGATAGGACATAATTATTATCCACCAACAGGAACCAGGAGAGTAGCTCTATGATTGGATCTCTGCGATGCCACATCAAGAGTGAAGGTAAAGCTGGATAACAAAGGCTTTGTCAATTTTAGGGAAATTCTCTCATGACACAGAATTTAATACCTGACAAAACCCTGTAGGACAGTTCTGGTGTGCTTTTAGGACGACTCAGAAACTGGAAAAAAACATAAAGATGTCTGAACTATTGTGACGGGCAGCAGAGAAAGAGATCAAAAGACTCACTGATAGGAGCCTGTTAGAATAGACCAACTACCTAAGACCAAAAGAATTACCTGCCAACTATATTTCTTGAGAAGACCTACAGGACACCCCATTTACCAAAATGGAATGAGCTGATGAAGGAGGCAACAGTATCATTGAAAATCTCATAGCTGCTGTCCTCTACAGTCTGGGCTGTTACAGAACTGAGCCTGCTACTGGCAGTCAAGATGAGGTGATCCTTGAACAGCAAAGGAAATATGGCAGTAGTTAATTGCCAGAAGTAAAGTGCAATAAGCAACAAGGTCAGAATAACAGGCAATGGAAGTTTCACCTGCAGAGGGCTATGCAACCGGTTAATACAACATGGATTTCCTCAGGGCAAGACAGATCAACAGCCAATGAGAGTGTTGTTAAATATTATAGTATATAATTCAAAGAAATCAAGAAAGAACAAACAGAAGACTGAGGCCCAGTCTCACTTTTGTGGGCCAGATGGAAAATAATGATCCTGGCACAGATTGACATTCTCAGGAAGTTCTCAACCCAAAACCCATCATCTGAAGAATAGGATGAGTACCCCCAGCAGGAAGGAGCCTGAAAAACTACAGCAAGAATAAATAGTAATGCATCCCCTAGTCCTTGCTCGAAAGATCTATGACACATTCAGATAATCAAACATTGGAAGCATTTTGAACTATTCAGTTGTGACTAACTGACGTTGATACTTGGAAATCCAGACCTTGATCTGATTACGCCACCCTTGTTAGAGGAGGGTAGTACACGAATTTTGTTTTGTCATGGATTTTTTTTTAATCACTCTGCCAGTGTCCATAGACTGACTAAGTCTTATCAATTCTAATTCCAGTGCTGACTTCCATCTGCCTTTTCTTCTTAGTCCTCAAAGACACTCATTTTATTAACTCTTGCTTAGGTTAGTTAAAATAACTTGTTGATTATTACCCCTGTTTCAAAGTGTTTTTCCTTCCAATCACTCAGAATGATGTCCGAGTTTTCTTAATAAAAGATGAAAACCTCTCCATCAATCCTGTGCTTAAAAATGTTAACTGGCTACCATTTTGCCATACATAAAATATCAAACTCCTTATTGCAAGTGATCTTTCACAGCCTGGTCACATTTTATCTGCCAGCCTTGCCTCCAGTCACACACCCCTGCTCTCTGTGTTCTGACAGAACTTAACCAGTGCCATTAACCGAACAGCCTTTGAGTTTCTGATAATGTTATTTTGCCCATGTGAAAGGCCATTCCTGTTGTTTTTTCTACCTATTTCTCCCAAAGCAATCATTCTGGTTGCATAAATAAGTCAACAAACTACCTGAGGTCCCTGGCAGCATCAGTTCAATGGAGACTACCTGAGCCATTCATTGAGAAAGGTGAAGAATGCTTCTTTGGGAACTATGGCTTTAGAGATACTGTATCAGATGCCTTGACAAACCTATTTAGAAATAGACTCATTTTTCATGTAGCAAACTCCTGCTTATTCAAAGTCTAGTTCAGTCATTATATTTTCATATTCCTATTCTCAACCTTTGCAGAATTAATTGTTCTTTCACTTGGGTTCACAAAGCATTTTATTCTAATTCTACTCTGCTCTTTAAAACACGTTATTTTAGTTTTAAAATGGTATCTAAGCATTTTTGTATCCCTAGCATTTATCATGGTGCTTGGCACACTCTGCATTCTTATTTTCTCTCCTATATTATCAAACAATAATGAAGTTAATGTGTGTCTAGAATTTACAGGTAGGTTTTGGTTTGTAGTTTTAAATTTTCCTCCCTCCTCCCCCCTCCAGCCTTATGTTGTATTCACATTTGACTTCACTGGATTTACTTGAGTTTTTAATTTGTGATCCTATCATGTATTAACTGGCAGAGCTTGACCGACCACTTTGGCAGCCTTTCCTAAAGAGAAAAAGGAAATTGTTCTATTTTATTTTTTGAATTTTTATTGTAAAAATTTCAATCATTAATGAAAGTAATGAGAAAATTATAATAAATGTCCTTCTTCATTACCTTCTTCATTAACTCATAGCCCAATCTTGTCTCACACATATTTCTACTTACCTCCCCATTTTCAAGTTATTTTGAAGCGAATTACAGATGTCATATTAGTTTATTCATAGGTATATTTATGGTTAGATCCAAATGTTCGAAGAACTCTTTTTAAAAAACATTTTTACCCACAATACACTATCACTTCTTTAAAAAATGTCAGTAATTTGTTAATATTATCAAATATTCAGTCGCGTTCAAATCTTTTGTACCTTTGAAATCTTTAGTTATCTGCCTCATGGAAAGGGAGATGACAGTGTGCTCATTCTTCATAAACTAAAGTGAGTATGTCCTACATAGTAAATGACGTAGCTTGGTAAGTTAAAATAATTATGTGACATCATTACAATAAGGAGTTAACAGAATTCTATCAATTTCACTACCACATTGGAGGGAAAAAACAGCAAGGAGTAGAAGTGCATGCTCCACCTCCCACTCACTTGAACTTCTCAGGGTGTCCCAGGGGCATGGTATTCTAACCTTCCCCTCTGCTGAAATCACAATCAAGAGCTAATCACAGCAGAGGAATGTGGTAGTCTGACATATTTTTGTGCTAAACACTCCATTTCATCTCTTTATTATGTAATTACTGATTGATTACTTGAAACTAAAGCTAACAAGTGCTAAGACTCTCTCCTCATAGGAGTATAGCAATGACTCTGAATTATGCAATATTTAAGAAAATGGATAAAATATTTTATTTGCAATTTAAATACTCTATAGTCTTCAAATTCCTATTTCATAATAGAGTAATAACAACCTTTCTGCTGCATATATCCACAGTAAGGAATTTATACAAATGTATTGACTCCTAAATGCTTCTTCATGTACTTTCTTTGAAGGTGGAAGTGTTGAATCTGTTAGTCCCCTGTCCCAAATAATATTTTAACAGTAATCCCATTTTATTAACCATGATTAACTACTTTTCCCTGTTATGAACCGCATGTTTGTAGCCCATATTCCTACTGAATTTATATTTTGGAGCCCTATGTGATGGCATGCTCAATGTGATATGTGGTATTTGGGGATGAGGCCTTTGGGAAGTAATTAGGTCATGCGAGTGGAAATCTAATGACAGAATTAGTGCCTTTATCATAAAAGACACAAAGAACTTGCTTTGTCTTCCTATGTCTTCCATGTGAGGATACAAGGAGATGTTGACCAGCTACAAGCCAGGAAGAGGGCCCTCACCAGAACCAGACCATGCTGGTATTCTAAACCTGGACTTCTAGTATCCAGAACTGTGAGAGGGAAAAAAAAAAAAAAAAAGCCTGCTATGTAAGCCACCAAATCTATGGTGATTTGTTATAGCATCATAAACAAATATCACCTAAGATATAAACTGACTTAGACCACTGAAACAAATATTATCTGAATATTCTATTCTTTAGCCTTTTGTCTTGGCATCAGATGAACACAGCTTAAAACACAGCTAGGGATAATAACTTTTTAAGTAGGAGCAGTAGTAAAACAACAAGAAATAAAAATAATGTTAGGCTATATTGGGTACAGAGAGCCAGACTTGGAATCTGTTCTGCTCTTTGCTAAATACTGGTTTTGTGATTTAAGCAAATCTCTTCTCTAGACCTGGTCCTGTCCCTTTAAGCAATTGTGAGCACTGGTTTGGATTATTTGTAAGGACCCTTTTAATTAAGGAGCTCTTTCTAAATATGAACAGAAGATATTCTATCAGAAAAGCTGTTAAAATTTCATCTTAAAACAATACTAGCCATGAAAGGAGAATCAGGTTGACTCATTTGTTGAACTAAAAACTCCATCTATTCTTCCAATTTGTGCATTTGAATGAGAGTTTTCATAATTTTGTTTCCTGAGACTTGTCAAATGATATATTGTACAAAAACGTATTGACATAAGCTCCAGGTGGGCAGCAGAAAAAGAATCAAGGCATTTTAAATGCCAATCCTTTTAAATGGATCATTGTCCTCGTTCATCTCAGGTAGTGAAGTGACTTACTTAGCAGAAAGATATTTCCAACCAGGCAGGACATTTTTCCTGATTAAAACCAAGTGATTGTTTTTGTTTGTTACTTTTCCTTACATATTCTTTCATATGTAAAAGACATTTTATAAGAAAGAAATGCAATCTATACCTCAAATATGAGTCATTGAATAAAACACAGCCACACTGGCTTTGAATTATAAGGCAAGTAATGTAGTTCATAGGCTCAAAAGAAATAGAGTTTATATACAATTAAGTGGGAGAAGAGGCAAAAAGCAGGAATGCAGAAATATCTTCACAGAGAAATGTGTGTTTGAAATCAGCCTTAACAAATGAACAAAAAGGCAAAAAGCAAAGATACAAAGGAATTCTAATGAAAGGGGTCAGCATAGGGAAAGAAAAGATGGAAGAGAAAAAAGTACAGACAGGCATACTACTGTCTGCGTTCCATTGACACTTTCCCTTAATGTTCACAAAATCTGAGTATTATTAGCATAGTATTAAAGATGTGGAAACTAAGTTTCAGGCAGATTAACTTTTTTGTCCAGTGTTACACATGCAATTATTAACTTGTCTTACACACCCAATAAATAAACTGCTTTCAAACTCTAGTATGAATAACTTCAAAGTCATATTATATTAAGATCGTAATTTATCCAAAAAGCATTTATTGAGCACTCACTGGGTATCAAAGACTATAGTTAAAACTAGTCACTATCTATAAGGAACCTGGGGGACTCTTGGGCTAGGTGAGGAGACAGTGAGCCTCCAAACTGATATACAATAACCTTTGCCTGCCTTTTTTACTTCCTGCACTGGTTTTTGCTCCACAAGTTACCCTATGAGTTCATCCTTATAAGGACCAGTTAAACTGGTTGCTATTCTCCACCGAATCCTCTTTGCAACAAGGATTATTCCAGTACAAGTAGGAGCCCAGCACTGGGCTGTCTGGAAACAACAGCAAAGGGAAGGTCCTATCATGAAGATGCTTCCCCTGCCCCAGGAGGAAGCCCAGACTCAGTATCCTAATCTTCAAGTTTCCTTCATAGACCATGGGCATCTTAGATGTATGCTCAGGAGCAGAGGCATTCCAATCTATTCTCCTTTATTTTACCAGGGAGAGTTAATGATGCCCAGGAAAGGTACAGCTTCCTTTCTTCCCGTTGCCTACCAAGCTCTTAGATGCAAGAGTTAAGTAATACCTCCCCATAGCTTTCTTCTGTTTTACCTTCTCTTTGTCTATAACAATGCATTCCCACCATTCTTTATTTTCATTCTTCTTGATGTACTAAAACATGAAACAAACTGCCTATATTCTCAGGAATTCAAAAGTAGACAAGCTGTTTTGTTTTCTAGCATTGCAGAGCTTATCCATCTCCTCCACTATGAGGGAGCTTTCTTACTGCATGCTGAAATTAGTTTTCTGCCCAGAGAAATAGCTCAAAAAATTATTTCCCCTCAAACAAGTCTTGTCCTTATATTTGAACAATGAGCATAAGGAATATCCAGGCCTCAGGGGCTAGTGACAAAATATAAAGGTGTTTCCAGTTTTAGATGATCATTACCAGGGTTGATTTCTATAGAACACTTCCCTGTAGCACAATTATTAATTGGATAGAAAGCCAAATTATCTCATATTATCTTCATCTGAATTTTAGAAGAATTGCCTTAACAAGACACTAGGAAAAGATAACATCAACTGAGCATTTGATAAGACAGACAGACAGAGAGACACACACACACCCCACACACACATTTTTATTCTGTTATAATGGCAAACATCTTACTGTACCTGTTTTTCTGTTCTGCTTTTCAGTGTAATGGGATAGGCAATTAATACTTCCTTTAGAATATAAGAGGTATGTACAGATGGCTGGAAATAGGAATATATGTGGCCTATATCCTAAAAATGAATCAATTTAATTTTCCTCTTTATTCCCTTAGGTGAAGTTTATGTTACTTTTTAAAATTGTATAGGATTCAGGGAGAGGGTAAGTGAGAGACATCTAAGCTTCCACATTCCCACTATGATCTTTTAAAAACTTAGCTACTAGAGAACCCCTCAGTGATCAGGGTCTCAAGACTCACACAGGGAGCTGGCTAGAGATTGCACAGAGTCATTGCTTCAGAGAGGGAGCCCACACTATGACCCACAGGCCCCTGCCCTTGGACAGCTGGAGCACAGCACCAGCTCACAAAGGACAGCTTCCTGCCCTGGGTCTGACAACACCACTGCTGCTGCCAGGCCAAGGAGGAAGAGAAAAGGCCAGGCACCTTTACACACACCAAGGAAAAATCCAGTGCTGTTGCTGTAGGTTGCTGTGGAACTAAGGAGTGAACAAATCACATGTCCCTTAGCTGTCTGCCTACACTGCTAGCACTAAGAGTGGCCCCGCCCTCCCCTGGGGTAGGCCTGCAGTGCAGTTGCTGCTGCCTCTACCTGAACATTCTGCTAGCAGCTTGGGGACTGCTCCACTCCTGCTTATCACAGCCAGCACTTGAAAGGACAAGTCCACCAGCCTTGCCCTGTCACCCAAATATTTGAACATGCTGTCCAGAGACCTGGAGATTGGCCAGTCCAGTCCACTACACTTAGCACCTGAGCACTTCTTCTGGAATCTGAGGTCAGGCTGACCCAACCTGTAATATCACCACAGCTGGCACCCACCTGCCTGTGCCACCTGCTCCCTGGCCTACCCACTCCATTGCAGCCACTGCCAGCACCAGGTCAAACCATTTAGGTTCCAGTAGATAGTTCCACCACTGCTACTGCCATTGCCCTTATCATGCTTACTGCCCAAGGGCCCAAGGAACCACCGATACACTTGGCTCACCACAGCCACTATGAGCATCCAAGCAAGCCTCCTGGAGGCCTAAGAATCAGCCTACATGGATAGACTAACACTAGAGCCAGTACACACTGCTCCAGGCCTCAAGGACAGGCACACTCACTGTCGCAAACATGAGGCCCAGAGATTGGCCCATCTGGCATTTCAGTCCCCAGCAAAACTTCACCATAGCCTTCATTAATAACTGCACTCTAAGCCACTGAAAAATCACAGACACCATGGATGCTATTTACAGCCAAAGCAATTATACTGAAACTACCCTACTGCATACACCCAAAATAGATGTCAAAAAGGATTACCCAACCAACACCATGGATAGAGCTTCAGAAAAAGTACTCCTCTATGAAAGCAAATTTTAAAACTTGGAAAAAGTAACTGTTACACCAGATGCAGAGATATAAACATAAAGACATAGGAAACATGAAAAAGCAAGAAAATGAAAAACAATCAACTCAAAAGAAAAACAAATTTCCAGTATATCCCAGTGAAAAAGATTTGTGAAATCTGGGTAAGGAATTCAAAATACTAATTTTAAAGAAGCTCAGTGAGATATAAGAAAATGCTAAAAAAAAAAAAAAAAAAAAAAAAAAAAAAAAAAAAAAAAAAAAAAAAAAAAAAAAAAAAAAAAAAAAAAAAAAAAAAAAAAAAAAAAAAAAAAAAAAAAAAAAAAAAAAAAAAAGGCAGAAAAACATATTGGAACATGAATGAGAAATATACCAAAAAGACAGATTTTTTTAAAAAGAATCATACAAGAAGTTCTGGATCTAAAGAATTCATCAAAGAAAATACAAAGTATATTTAAAGCATGAACAATAGACTAGGTCAAGCAGAAGAAAGAATCTCAGAATTTGAAGACAGGTCTTTTGAAATAATCCAATTGGACAAAAATAAAGAAAAAAAGAATTTAAAACATGAGTAAAGCCTCCATGACATTTGGAACAACACCAAGCAACCAGATATTCAAATTATCAATGTTCCCAAGGGTGAAGAGAGAACAAAAGAGTTAGAAAAGCTATTTAACAAAATAATAGGTGAAAACTTCCCTAATATAGTGAGAATCAGACATCCAAATATAGGAGGCTCAGAGATTTCCACACTGATACAATGCAAAAATGTATTCTTCATGGAAGATTATAGTCAAACAGTCTAAAGTAAAATAAAACAAAAAAACAACAACAAAAAAAACCCAAATAATTCTGAAAATAGCAAGAAGAACTATCAAGGAACCACCATCAGACTAATAGCAAATTTATCAGCAGAAGCCTTATAAGCCAGTAAAAAATGGAATGACACATTTGGCTTGGCACAGTGGAATTTTCAAAGTGCTGAAACAATAAAAATGCCACCCAAGAATACTATATCCAGCAAAATTATCCTTCAGAAATAAAAAAAAATATTAAAGTCCCAGACAAGCAAATAATGAGAGACTTCATCACCACTAGGCCAGTCCTATAAAAACTGCTCAAGGGAGTGCTACACCTAGAAGCAAAAGTACATTTACCATCTCCAAAGCTCATGAAAATATAAAGTTCACTAGTAAACCAAATACACAAATGAGGAAGAGAAAGGGCTCTAATGGTATCACTACAGAAAACCACAAAACTGCAATGACAAACAATAAGAGAAAAGAAAAAGAACAACAAAATAGCCAGAAAACAACTAGCAATATGACATAAACAGAATATCACATATCAATAATAACCTTGAATATAAATGGGTTGAACTTTCCACTTAAAAGATATACACTGGGTAAATGGATTAAAAAAACAAAAAACAAAAAACATGATCCACCTATATGTTACCTGCCAGAAATGCACTTTAGCTGTAAAGACACATACAGACTCAAAGTAAACAAAGACAAAAATACATTCCTTGCAAACAGAAACTGCAACTAGGAAGAAGCAGCTATGCTTATAGAAGACAGATAAAATATATTTTAAGACAAAAACTTTAAAAAGAGACAAAGTCATTATATAATGTTAAAGGAGTCAATTCAGCAGGAGGATTGTAATACATATGCATTCAACACTAGAGCACCCAGATATATGACGGAAATATTATAAGAGCTAAAGAGAGAGAGAAAGACCCAAATACAGTAATATCTTGGGACTTCAATACCCCACTTTCAGATTTTGACAGATCATCTCAACAGAAAATCAAAAAGAAACACCAGACTTAGTTTATCCTGTAGACCAATAGACCTAAAGGACATTTATAGAACATTTTATTCAATAGCTGCAGAATATATATTCTTCTCCTCAGCACATGAAACATTTTTCAGGACAGACAATATGTTTGACTACAAGACAAATCTCAAAAAATTAAAAAAATAAAATTGAAATTATATCAAATATATTTTCTGAACATAATGAAATAAAACTAGAAATAAAAAGTAAATATTTGAAAACTATATAAACACGAAAATTAAACAACATGCTCCTGAACAAGCACTGAGTCTTTGAAGAACTTCAGAAGGAAATTTAAAAATTTCTTCAAACACGCAAAATGAAACACAACATACCTAAACCAGTGGGAAACAGCAAAAGCAGTGCTAAAATGGAAGTTTATAATAATAAATATCTACCTCAAAAAGTAAAAGATTTAGACAACATAAACAGTGTAATGCACATCAAGGAACTACAAAAGAGAAAACAAAAACAAACCCCAAACTAGCAGGAGGAAATAATTAAAAGATCAGAGCAGAGTTAAATGAAACAGATACTAAAAAACAATAAATAACATCAAGATATCAAGAAATTGGTTATAAAAAATAAATTGCTGGCTAGACTAGGAAAAAAGAAGAAAAATAAAATCTGAAATCATATGATCACCTTAATAGAGGCAGAAAATTTACTTGATGAAATTCAATATCCTTATATAATAAAAACTCTCAAAAAATTAGGAATAGAAAAAATATACCTCAAAATAATAAAGACCATACAGGACAAACCCAGAGATAACATATAGAATAGGGGAAAACTGAAAGCCTTTCCTCTAAGATCTGGAACAAAGCAAAGATGCCTACTTTCTTCATTCATATTCAACACAGTATTGGAAGTCCTAGCCAGAGCCAAAAGGCAAGAAAAGAAAATTAAAGGCATCCAAACTGAAAAATGCTAGATCAAGTTGTCCTTTTTGCTTATGACATAATCTTATATTAAGAAAAAAACTAAAGACTCTAGGAAAAAACTCCTAGATTTCATAAATTCAGTATGGTGGCATGATACAAAATCAACATACAAAAATTAGTAGTTTTTATACATCAGTAATGAATCAGCTGAGAAACAAAAAAAAGTTAATCCCATATATAATAGTGACAAAAAATAAAATACCTAAAAACAAATTTAACCAAAAGAATCAAAGACCTCTACCAAAACAAACCAACCAACAAACACACCTTAAAACTGAAGAGGACACAAACAAATGGAAACATACCTCATGCTCATGGGTTAGAAAAATTAATATCATTAAAATGATCATATTGCCCAATGCAATCTACAAATTCATTGTAATCCCCCATCAAAATAGCAATGCCATTTTTCATAGAAATAGAAAAAAAAATCCTAAAATTCATATAGAACCAAAAAAGAGCTGGAATGGTCAAAGTAATCCTGATCAAAAAGAATGAAGCTGGGGGCATCCTACTATCTGACTCCAAAATATGTTACAAGGCTGTAGTAACCAAAATAGCATGATATTAGCATAAACTATATGCATAGACCAATAGAACAGAATAGTGATTCAATAAGTAAATCCATGTATTCACAGTCAACGGATTTTTGACAAAGGCAGCAACATTCACTGGGCAGAGGACACTGTCTTCACTAAGTGGTGCTGGGAAAATTGGAGAGCCATAAGCAGAAGAATAAAAGTGGACCCCTATTACTCCTCGTAAACAAAATTCAACTCAATATGGATTGAAGACTTAATCATTAAGTCTTCTTAAGGTTAACCGTTAAAGTTAATGAAACGTAAATTATTAAGTTTCCATAAAACTTCTAGGAAAAAGACCCAAGAATTTGGTCTAGGCAAAGATATCATGGCTAAGACCTCAAAAGTAAAGATAGCAAAAAAAAAAAAAAAAAAAAAAAAAAAAAAAAAAAAAAAAAAAAAAAAAAAAAAAAAAAAAAAAAAAAAAAAAAAAAAAAAAAAAAAAAAAAAAAAAAAAAAAAAAAAAAAAAAAAAAAAAAAAAAAAAAAAAAAAAAAAAAAAAAAAAAAAACAGTCAACAAAGTGAAGTGACAACCTGTTGAATGAGAGAATATATTTACAAAACATATATCTGACAAGTGACTAATATCCAGAATATACAAGGAACTCAAACAAAAGATACAAACATTTCTCAAAAGAAGACATATAAATGACCATCAGGTATATGAAAAAATGCTCAACATTGCTAAGCATTAGGGAAATGCAAATCAAAATCACAATGAGACATAATCTCACCCCAGTTAGAATGACTGTTATTACAAAGACAAAAAATAACAGGTTCTGCTCAGAATGTGAAGAAAAAGTAACTCATACACTGCTGGTGGCAGTGTACATTAGTAAAACCACTGTGGAAAATGATATGGAGATTTCTCAAAAAAAAAAAAAGAACTGCTATACAATCCAGCAATCCCACTACTGAGTATTTATCCAAAGAAAAAGAAATATATTTTTCAAAAAGATACCTGAACTCATATGTTTATTGCAGCACTATTCACAATGACAAAGATATAGAATCAACCTAGTTGACCATCAATGGACAAACAGAAAGACGATGTGGTATATATACACAATGAAATACTATACAGTCATAAAAAAGGAATGAAATCATGTCATTTTCAGCAACATGGATGGAACTGGAGATCATTATGTTAAGTGACAGAATGACAGATACAAGTTCTTCCACATGGGAGCTAAAAAGCCAATCTAATTGAGATAGAGAATCAAATGATAGATACCGGAAGGTGAGTAGGGTGTATGAATGGGAATGGGGACAAAGACAGGTTGATTGGTGGGTACAAATATATCAAATATATAATTAGATAGAAGAAGCAAGTCCCAATAATCAGTAACAGAGTAAGACGACTATAGTTAGCAACAGCATACTTCATATTTCAAAGTAGCTAGAAGACTTGAAATGTTACCAACACATAAAAATGACAAATAATCAAGGTGGTGGATACCTCAAATACCCTAGCTTGATCATTACACATTCTATGCATGTAACAAATAATGTACCCCATAAATATGTAAAATATATTGTGTCAATAAAAATGCAAAAACGTATATAAACTTGTTTCTTCCTAATGAATTTATGAATATATGTTGTAAGTGCCTAATATATTTTGGTTGCTAGAGCTGCACTGGACTTACAGAAAATCAAAGTCACAAATCCCCTTAGCAACTGCCTAAAAATGTCTTAAATGTTGTTAGCTTTAAATGTTGCAAAGCTGTGTTTATTTGGCTTCTAATTTTGAATATATCCCAAATGACAAATTAGGAGCTATTTAACCTTGGCTTAGTTTGAGTCCCTCTTACAAGTCTGTTCTTTTATCAAAATGGAATGGGACCGAACTCAAAAGACATAAGGTTTGCTTTATCTCAAACAAACATAGCTAGAATTTTAGAAATAAGGAAGAAGTAACATTTTCTGGAAAGGCTTAACATTTTATTACCAGTGAATATATTTGCTTTGGAAAAACCTTTCAACTGAACAATGGTTTCCATTATCCTCAGCCTTCGGTTTTCCTCTAAATCCTCTTTTGCAGGCATTTCTTAGCTCTCTCAACACTGCTTGACAGTTTTGTTATTTTAGTCTGATTTTCTGCAATTCTACGTCTCTGCTGTCTGGATGATTTTATTATTTGCCATATTCTCTCTTTCAGATTGGAAGTTTTATTCTGGTTTTGGCTTGCCAGAGTTTTGGCAGGCTACTGCTATAAAATACAAGAGATTTGGAAGCTATGCAGATGGCAAACGTAGTGTTGTATGCTTTCATTCATGACGGGCTTCCGTCTTTTTTTATAACAGGCAGGAAAACTGCCAGCTCTTATTTCCTGTGCCCGCTTCTGACATATTTAAGCAAGATTGTGGTAGTGATTTGCAGGGCTGCAGGCTTTTTAGTTGGGGTATGCTCTGGTGGTTGGAATTTAAAGAAAAAAGTTTCTGTTGATACCTAGCATTGATTTTCTTACGTTTGTTTTCTATCTTGGTATGTTTTAATGACTCCATTTGCCTTTGAAGTTAACACTTTTTTTAGAAGAGTTCAGATTACCTAATATTTTCTTTCACTTTTTATTGTTTGTTTTTCCCTGAGCTAGTACTCATGATAACGAAGAAATTTATTTTTTTTTTTGAAAGAACATCTTGCCAAGCATTACCACTAAAAGAGTAAGATCTACTGTCTCAATTTGAATTTAATAAACTTGTTTCTGGAATTGGTTCCTGGAAAAGAGAAGCATTCATTTCAGTTCGTAGGATCCATGAGCTTAAGCTTAGATAAACAATTCCTGTTCAGAAAAGGTAGGACAATTTTGCCACAGCATAGCTTGGCTATTTAGGATGCTCTAGTAAATCAAGGGTGTTAAAAGTGCAATCTTATGCAAAAAGTGAAATACTGATTGGCATTGTTAAGGAAAGTACATTTTCCATCATATAACTATGGCACTGTAAGAACCAAAAATAACATCTTCCCAGTGCCTCAGTTTCCCTTATGTCTTTTTTTTCTCTCATAGGAAGATGTATTGAGGAAAAACATTGTTCTAATTAATTTCTACACGTCTTACAAGCCCAGGACAGGAATATACAAGCATCAGCACAAGAAAAACGAGTCTTCACAAATACAGCTTTGCTAGTATAAATTAATCTATTGTATCAACATATCAAATTTTATTCTCTGTCATACTATATGATGTCTATTAATTTATGGATTCTAGTACAAAAAGGCACACAGTTTTGCTCCTAGTCACACATAAATAATATGACAAATAAGCAAGCAGTATGATTCTAATCTTCTCTGCAGCCTTAAATATTGTGTCCTCCCTCAATAGGAATCTGAATCACTGGAAATTCTGAATGCAAAATTAATGGAGTTCTGACCATGAAAAACAAAATTAAGGATTTCAGGTCTCACAGGAGATTTCTAATACCTCACCCAGAACTTGGACAAGTCAATTCTTCACCACAGAGGATTCTGCCTTTTTAACAAGGCATTTGCTTTCCTGGTTCTTCCTACAAAATGCCAATAGTTTTCTTCCCTTCAGTTAAAAGGTAGGAAAAAAATATCGCTAAGCACTCCCAGATACCACATAGATGGCAAGATACTGACAGCCCCCATTTGAGAACCACTCAACACACAATATTGGCTTGGAAGTTCTTCATACCTAGAACTCCAAAGAGACAAACAGTTCTGTTACACATCAAATATTGAGTTCAGGCCAGGCAAAGTGGCATGCCTGTAATTCTAGCACTTTGGGAGGCTGAAGTGGGCAGATCACGAGGTCAGGAATTCAAGACCAGCCTAGCCAACATGGGGAAACCCTGTCCCTACTGAAAAATATACAAAAAATTACTGGGCGTAGTGGCGCACGCTATAGTCCCAACTACTCAGAAGGCTGAGGTAGGAGAATCACTTGAAGCCAGGAGGCAGAAGTTGCAGTGGGCCACTGCACTCCAGCCTGGGCGAAAGAGCAAAACTTTGTTTCATAAGAAATGAAAATAAAAAGTAAATACTGAGTTCAACCGAAGGGCCTGCATGTGTTTTAGATAACTTTTTTGTTGTATAGGATGTATGGACTGACTTGTTGCATTATGAAATATTCAATTTATTTGCCTTGATCGAAATATCAAAAAGGATCATGCAGACACAAATAAAAGGTAAAGAAAATAAAGCTAAGTATCAGTTTTTTCTTGGATTCATATGCTTTTCAATTAGTAGAGAATTTATGTCTGCTTTTATTTAACTATATATACAGCTAAATTAAAACTGAAATAAGGAGATTGCAATACAAAGGCTAAGGTTTACCTGACCCTAAGACCATCTTATTTATAAATTAGAATTGATGACAAGAAGTATTTTATTATGAGGTAAATATATTACTCAGTAGATCCATTGAAAGTATTATCAGCTTCATTTAAAATTCTCTGATAAAAAGAATAGAAACAAATTTTGTTTATAAATAAGGATAGGTTTAGTAACTTTATATTTTTCAGCAGAAACTTACCATGACAAAGACATTCATCAATTCCATATTAACCAAACTACATATTTCAAGTTAGAAAGTTTAGCCTACTAGTCATAACTAAACAAATGGCCCATAATATACCATATTTTATTAAATGATTTATTTTTTTTTCTGCGAAACATTTCTGAAACACACAAAATAGACTTAAAGAAGTGAAAATACATTCTATGTTCTTGCTCGAGAAGACACAGCATTCTAAAAATTAGAATTTCCTCCAAGCTATATAACACATTCAATACAATCCCAATACAAATATCATAAGAATTGTTTCTAGCATTATACAAGTTAATTTTAAAGTTCATATAGAAAACGAATAATAGCAATATCCAGAGAAATATTAAAATGATGAGGGAACTACTTCATCCAGATACTAAAATATACTATAAAGTCTCTATAATTAAACAATATGCTATGGACATATGAATGATCAGACACATTAGTAAGAGAGAGTAGGAAATTCAGAAAATGGATCCTAATGCATTGGGAAATTTGGAATATAATTAGCACATCTCAAATCAGTGTAGAGAAAATTGTATAGTCATATGGAACAGTATAATTTTGAATCATTCCTCACAACATATATAAGGATAAATTTCAAATGCATCAGAGGTTGAAACATTAGAAAATATCACCATACAGGTAATAGAACAAAATGGGTAAATTCCACTATAAATCAGAGTAGAAAACACTTTCCTAATTATGATTCAAAATCAAGAAGCAATAAAGAAAAGGGCTGATACATGTTTGTACATTAAAAAAATCTTTATGGCAAACAGACACACAGGAGAAGAGTAAAAAGACAAATTGTGAACTAGAAAAAAATTATCAATAATGCTTTACAAATAAGAAGTCTATACCCTAAGAAATACAAAGAAAATTTCTTGAGGACATAAAGACCAATTGCCCGGTGACAAATTTACAAAGAAACATAAATAACATATAAAGATGCTCGCTCGCTCATAAAAAATGCAAATTAAACCTATTATCAGATACCATTTGTCATCTATCCAATTGGCAAACATCTAACAGTTTGACAGTATATTCTATAGCTGGCCGGTGGGGAGTCAGTCATTCTCACACATTACTGGTGGGAATGTAAAGTGACTAAACCCAAGGGAATTTGATGTCTCACAAAATTACATCCATAATTACCCTTTATCTCAGCAATCCCACTACTAGGAACCCTCCCAAAAATACACTGGCAACAGTACAAAATGTGATACACAAAAATTATTCATCACATTAGTATTTGCAATAAGAAAATACTGGGAAAAAAATCAATGTGCATAATTACAGGACTGCTTAAATAAACTTTAATGGAGTATTCTGCAGCTGTAAAATTGAATGAGGACAATCTCACTCTGTGGTTGTATAGTGATCCTGGGGATAAACTATTATGTTTAAAAAAACAAGGTACAGAACAGTTTTATTACTATTACATAAAAGGAGATACGTGTGTGTGTGTGTGTGTGTGTGTGTGTAAGCACAAATATACTTACATATGTTGGTATAGATATACACTCATGCATATATACATTTACATATAAAAGTACATGCATATGTGTATATATATACATATTTTACAATTAAACAGATACACTAATAACTAGCAAAAAATGTCACCTAATAAAGGAGGCAGAGATAGAGATGAAAGACTCATTTTGACTTTTCGCTTTGGAGTCTTGTAAATGGTTTACATTTTTAATAAACAAAAGTAAAGATAAGTAACAAAAAGTATCCCTATATTTTGAAAATTAATTCAAGAAGATGAATCTAACAGTATATTAAGTTGGTAACATAACTACATAAATAATTAGGTTGAGGGACTTAAAAAACAATATTTTCATTATAGCCCTTGTGGGATATATCCTAAGGCCAAAAAAATGACAAATGTTAAATTGTACTCAGTGATTTCATCATAAACTGAAATTCTGGCACTGTTATTTTGAAACTATTAAGAATGCATTGCAGGATAAAAGAATTAAGTAAATACGTTAACTCCAGTAGAAACCAAGATTTTCAGATAAAGAGAAAGATGTGAACATAAAACAATTTAAATAAGTACCCTATAATCTGAAATCAGAGTTTCCAATATCCCTATGAAGTCACAAAATATTTTCTCTGTATAAAGAATAATGAATTTTCATTTTCTGAAAGATCAAAAAGAAATGGTAATTCAGTAAAAACAGGCAACGGTACAGTATTGCTTTGAATCCAATTGTCATTTTCTACTACATGAACAAAGGCTTTTGGAGCAATCGCTGATTCCAGGTCTTGGAATATTCAAAATGAGCATGAAACACCTTGTACCAAAAAGCAAGAAGGATTTCAGACTGTTAGAATTGTATTTTAAAAAACGTACAAGAGCCAACAAACTCTTGATTAGTTAAAAATTGAGTTATTTGAGCATCAGAAAGAATAACATTTGCAATTGACAGAACACACTGAACATTTCTTTAAAAATCATTGGTTAACTATGAAGTTGCTAAAATGTCAATTCATTCTGCAAATTAATGAAAAATAATCAAACTTTTAGCACCATTTTACAAATTACGTTTGGAGGTAACAATAGTAATGACAGGAAATTATTTTTATAGAAGTATTTCAGCTACAAATGGAGAAGAATAAAAAAATTAAAATCACAATACTGTGACCTCTAAGGAAAGAAAAGATCTTAGCACTGATTACCAATGGGTAACCATTTTGTGAAAGTCTTATGAGGAACCCTGGAATAGACTGATGGGGCCTACAGCTCTGAAGTCACATGACTAAAAGTGGGGCCTCCTCTTGATATGACGCACTAGATGTTTCACAGCACTTCCTGAAGTGTCTTTTGATGGTTTTTTGCTTAACTACAACAAAAAAGTGAAGCTTAATCAAATGTTTCAGATTGAAATTTTACAAGAAATTGGGGGAATAAACAAATTAGGTAAATGAGTAAATGATGCCGCAAAGAAGCAACCAGCCAAATCCAGAATGTGAAAAAATCTTGCCAGACCTAGTTTTATTTTCAATAAATTAATCTCAAGGGGGAAAAAAAAAAAGGAAACTACTATAGAGAAAAATAATTTACAAACATTAACAAAGCATATGTATAGACCTTGTTGAAATTTTAATTTGAACAACTGTAAAGATATTTTTTAGATGATTTGCCAAATTTGAGCATCGACTGGTTACTAGATGATATTGTTAATATTATTAGTTGTGATAATATTGTAAATATGAAAAGTCATTAGCCATTAGAAATATATTTTGAAGAATTTATAGTTTCTTTGTTTCTTTTTTAAATACTTTATAAAAATGAGGAAGATAGACGAAATAAAATTGCGAAATAATAATTATTGAAGCTAGATGATGGACAGTTTATTGTGTTATTTATTTTCTACTTTTGTTTGAAAAATACCATGATAAAAAACTGTTTTTATATGCCACATTTTCTTTATCCAGTCTACCATTGATTGGCATTTGGGTTGTTCATGTGTACCTATATAACAAACTTGCACAATTTGCACATGTACCCCAGAACCTAAAGTATAATTTAAAAAAATGGCAAAAAAGAGTAAGATATTTTTTAAAAACTGTTTTTAATTTGATTCTGTTCACTTCTATCTTATAACTACTAGTTACTGCCCCCTTGTGCAAACATTGCAGAAACTGTATTCTTCAGCATGTGATTCATATCATATAAATTTCTATTGTTCTTTTTTTTAAGTGAAATTTATTCTTTCATCAGACCTGGTATATTTACAGGCAGCATTTCAATATGGTCTGCTTCATATGCTTTCTTAACCCATTAAATAATATTGCATAAGTAGATTTTCTATTTTCTTCACAATGAAAATAAATGAAACACAATTATCTCTGTGAAGAACCCTCTGCTTATGTGATATTTTATCTCAACAGTTCCCAATCTCTGGATACTGAACCTTTGAAAAGCCAGAGAAAATCATGCAGCCATGAAATGAACTGTGTGTATAACCACTATAACATTTTACACATATAAGCAGTATTATAGTAAGAGTTTACTAAGATGCTTTTATAATTGATTAAATAAAGTCTCAATTAGTGAATATTTAAATTACAATGACTCCTCTTATATAAGGTTATGTTTTTCTTTATATTAACAAAAAATGCCCTAATTATTAACAATATTGAAGACCTCTGACTACTTGGTTCTGACACTATTTAGTGTTTAATTTTCAGGTATTTTAGGAATAGCAGTGATGTTTTTGTATTTTTAAAGAAAATAATCCCCAAGCGGTCCCTATTAAAAAGATTTCTTGCAGATATATCAAGAGTGGTCCATCATCATTCCCTGAGACAACCTCCTCTCTACAAAATGCTAATAGGTAGAATAGCATCCCCTGGACTTATGGAACATAGTGACTTTGAGCCCCAGGAACATTTTCTCCCTAAGACTATAAAATGCAAAAATGCTATTCTCTTTTTGTATCACAATTACATCAAGTTTTACGATAATTTTTGTAATATATAGTAAACCAAAAAAGACGTATGTCTTTCTTGCTAATACCAATAACTATGATTGTACCCTCTTGTGGTAGAAACTGAACCTCCACTGGATTTTACTTAAATCTGGTCTCCAGCATGACCATAGAACATTGAAGGAACTGGACTGAGTGAAGGAAATAGGCTGGTGCCCACTGGACTTAACATGCTGGAGATTGGTTGCATATTTGTAAGTACTGATTATTATTTAGACCAGATGAAACCCTATTTTTTCTAGATGGTCCTTAACTATTTTACAGATGCCACAACAAATTGTTTATACTATCCTTATGAACAAGATACCTGTCACATATGGGTTTTTTTTCACTTTGATGTTCTCTTCCAAATAATTTTGCTTTCTTAAGATGAACATTGTCAGGTATAAACATATAAAGGCACACTGCTTTACCAAGTAAAATGCAATATGCTTGTTCTTGTTCCTTCACTGTTTATAAAGAGTTAAATCAAACACTTTGTGTGAGGGTAATGTGTGCATATGTCAGGGAGGCTATAATTGATGGTAGAATTTCTTCTCTTCTGATACCAAGACAATATTGGAGGAAACTTGAGTCCTAAAATATGAGATTCCAATGGTATCATTGCAATCAAGAGGAGGCATGAAAAATTATTAAAAGTAAGGGTAAGATGAAAGAATGTATTCATCACTATTTCAAACAAACCTAAAATTAGAATGTTTGGGGAGTAAGATATTGGTATCTCCCCAACCATATTTTTTATACTTGGTCTCCTTAAACTATTGTCCACCCAAGTCTCTGTTTATGCTTGCTTTTCTTTGAGATAATATGGAGTAAAGAAATTTATCTAAACCAGGAATAAGTCAAATCCCTGAACAGACCAATAACAAGGTCTGAAATTGAGGCAGCAATTAATAGCCTACCAACCAAAAAATTTCCAGACCAGAGGGTTTCATAGCCGAATTATACCAGAGGTAAAAAGAGGAGCTGGTATCATTCCTTCTGAAACTACCCTAAACAACAGAAAAAGAAGGAATCCTCCCTAACTCATTTTATAAGGCCAGTATCATCTTGATACCAAAACCTGGCAGAGATATAACAAAAAAAGAAAAATTCAGGCCAATATCCATGATGAACTTCGATGTGAAAATCTTCAATAAAATACTGGCAAAACAAATCCTGCAGAATATCAAAAAGCTTATCCACCACGATCAAGTCGGCTTCATCTTTGGGATGTGGTTCAACATATGCAAGTCAATAAACATAGTCCATCACATAAACAGAACCAAAGACAAAAACCACATGATTATCTCAACAGATGCAGAGAAGGCCTTCGACAAAATTCAAAAGAACTCTCAATAAACTAGGTATTGATGGAATGTATCTCAAAATAAAAAGAGCTATTTATGACAAACCCATAGCCAATATCATACTGAATGGGCAAAAATGGGAAACATTCCCTTTGAAAACTAGCACAATACACGGATGCCCTCTCTCACAACTCCTATTTAACAGAAAGAAATAATAGGCATTCAGTTAGGAAAAAAGGAAGTCAAATTGTCTTTATTTGCAGATGAGATTGTATATTTAGAAGACCCCATCGTCTCAGCACAAAATCTCCTCAAAGTGATAAGCAACTTCAGTAAAATCTCAGGATACAAAATCAGTGTGAAAAATCACAAGCATTCCTATACACCAATAACAGAGAGCCAAATCATGAGTGAACTCCCCTCACAATTGCTACAAAGAGAATTGAATACCTAGGAATACAATTTACAGGGGTATGTGAAAGACCTCTTCAAGGAGAACTACAAACTACTGCTAAAGGAAATAAGAGAGGACACAAACAAATAATAAGAGGAAAATAGAAAAACATTCCATGCTCATGGTTAGGAAGAATCAATATTGTGAAAACGGCAATACTGCCCAAAATCACTTATAGATTCAATGCTATACCCATCAAGCTACCACTGACTCTTCCCAGAATTGGAAAAAATTACTGTAAATTTCATACAGAACCAAAAAAGAGCCTGCATAGCCAAGACAATCCTAAACAAAAGGAACAAAGCTGAAGGTATCACACTACCGGACTACACACTATACTGCAAGGCTACAGTAATCAAAACAGCATGATACTTCTAGCAAAACAAATATATCGACCAATGGAACAGAGCAGAGGCCTCAGAAATAACACCACACATCTACAACCATCTGGTCTTTCACAAACCTGACCAAAAAAAATGGAGAAAGGATTCCCTATTTAATAAATGGTGTTGGAAAAACTGGCTAGCCATATGCAGAAAGCTGAAACTGGATCCATTCTTTACACCCTATACAAAAATTAACTCAAGATGGATTAAAGACTTAAACACGAGACCTAAAACCATAAAAACCCTAGAAGAATACCTACTCAATACGATTCAGGACATAGGCTTGGGCAAAGTCTTCATGACTAAAACACCAAAAGCAATGGGAAAAAAAGCCAAAATAGACAAATGAGATCTAATTAAACTAAAGAGTTTCTGCAGAGTAAAAGAAACTATCATCAAGGTAAACAGGAAACCTACAGAATGGGAGAAAATTTTTGCAATCTACCTGTCTGACAAAGGGATCATATCCAGAATCTACAAAAAACTTAAATTTACAAGAAAAAAACAACACCATCAAAAAGTAGGTGAAGGATGTGAACAGATACTTTTCAAAAGGAGACATTCATGCAGCCAACAAACATATGAAAAAAAGCTCATCATCAATGATCATTACAGAGATGCAAATCAAAGCCACAATGAGATACCATCTCACGCTAGTTAGAATGGCCATCATCAAAAAGTCAGGAAACAACAGATTCTGGAGAGGATATGGAGAGATAGGAACACTTTTACACGTTGGTTAGAGTGTAAATTAGTTCAACTATTGTGGAAGACAGTTTGGAGATTCCTCAAGGATCTAGAACTAGAAATATCATTTGACCCTGCAGTCCCCTTACTGGATATATACTCAAAGGATTATAAATCATTCTATTATAAACACACATGCACACGTATGTTTATTGTGGCACTGTTCACAATAACAAAGACATGGTTCACAATCCCAAATGCCCATTGATGATAGACTGGATAAAGAAAATTTGGCACATATATACCATGGAATACTAAGCAGCCATAAAAAAGAGATCATGTCCTTTACAGGGACATGGATAAAGCTGGAAACCATCATTCTCAGCAAACTGACACAAGAACAGAAAACCAAACCCCATATGTTCTCACTCATAAGTGGGAGTTGAACAAAGAGAACACATGGACACAGGGAGGGGAGCATCATACACCAGCGTCTGTTGGGGGATGGGGGCTAGGAGAGGAATAGTATTAGGAGAAATACCTAATGGAGGTGATGGGTTGATGGGTGCAACAAACCACCATGGCACATGTATACCTATGCAACAAACCTACATGTTCTGTACATGTACCCGAGAACTTAAAGTATAATAAGAAACAAAAGTTAAAAAAAAAAAAGAAATCTGAAAGTGACTCTAAATTTATTTAAACAAGTATAAGAATTTTTAAAATGGTAAAAAAAAGAAATTATTAGGAAATATTTCTCTACATAAAAATGCTTATTGTAGGAAGAACCAGTTACCCTACATTTAATTTTGCCTATAGCCAAATGAATTTTTTATATTTAATACTTGTAGCTAAATTTATTTAAGATCAGAAATGTGAAATATTTATAGAGAAAGATCTGATGACGAACTCAATACCAAACCCCATGGTTTCACTTGTAATAACCAGGCCTCTGGGTCATTTTCATAAATCTGATAACTATAAATTCAGAGGTAAAATTAATAGAGGGATAAAAAAAAACATGAACCCAAGATTAAAATGACTACCTAAGAGACTAGTTAAAATAGATTAGTTCCCTTGTAGCAGTTATTGATGACATTTCAAATAGACCAATATGGAATAGCATAAAGCAGGAAAGCACTGTCTGATGGAGGTGACACTTGGGATAGGTTTTCTTACTGTTTTGTTTTTTTTTTGAAGCACAAACTCTCTGCTCATACCCCTATGTGTCATAACTGACTAAGCCAATAAATTAGCTTCCATGGAAGTTCACTTTCTTCTTTCATTTGTAAAGTAGAAAAATGAAAGGACAGTTCTCCTTTACTATAAAACTAATAAAACTTGTTTTTGAAAGTTAAAAATATACCCCTGCTGAAGATAAAGTACTATGGAAGTTCTAAAACTATTAACAAGTAAAAAGTAAATCTGATTTTATAAATAAAAACATTTCATAGAAAATATTACTTTTGTCATTTGGTCATTCAGAATATCTGCTTAAAAAAACAATCTAATTTCATTAATTCTTTTTTTTATAATCAAAAAATAACACATTCTCCTTTATTATATTACTAGGTGCATAACTAAAAGTCAGGGCTGGCTACAGAATAGCCATTGGGCACATATCTATGGATTGATTAGTTGATATACTGAAACCCTTTTCACACCAGAAACTATGACCCTAAGTATTGTTTCTTTTTCTTGCTATCTATACCGTGCTCCCTGGTTACTTCATTCATTTCAGTTAGAAGGACAAATGTGAGGGCATGCTAAAGATAAGATCTTTAAGGCAATATAGACAATTTAACTTAAAAAACCACACTAGAATTTGAACCACTTAAATGGGACTAGATGAAGCTATGTACACATTAGAAATGGTTTAGGGAAAAATACTGGTAATGCCCAAAGGACGCTCATCTGAATTTGTATCATTGCTAGTTCTTCTACTAAGACTACCCTCTTCTTTAAAATGCATGTTATCACTGAACAGCAACCTTCACTATTTCCCTATTTTCATTGAAAATAGTATTTCAATGAAGACACACACAAAAAAAATTAAGCACGAAAGAATCTTCCAAAAATCAACATAAAAAATAGATAAGCTATTTTTGGTGATGCTGAAAACACAAATGCCTACAAAAGCTAAGGAGGTAATATAGATGAGTAAAATGAAATGACCCAGTTGTAAGACTAATAACAGAGCAAGAGCAACTAAAAAATGGCAACAGAACAAAGTCAACTAAAAAATACCAGGGAGTAGTGGAAACTGTACTGTCCTTAGACCATAAATACTATTCACAGGGCAGCCATGAGTTGGCTCTAACAGAGACTGGCCATGAGGATGCTTTTTAAAGAGCAGACAAAAATCTTGCTTGCGATCTCTCAACTTTTAAGTATTGTAACTCTTTTAGTACATTTGGTCTACTAAAATAAAATATCATAACTGGGTAGCTTGTAAACAACAGAGATTTATTTCTCACAGCTCTGAGGGCTGGGAAGACCACAATCAAGGCACTCACAGATTTAGTGTGACAGCCCATTTCCTGGTTCAAAGACAGTACCTTTTCCCTGTGTCCCCAAGTGGAGGAAAAGACAAAGAGCAGTAGAGACTTTTTTTTTTTTTTTTTTTTTTTTGAGACCCAATCTTGCACTGCTGCCCGGGATGGAGTGCAAAGGAGCAATCTCGGCTTACTGCAACCTCTGTCTCCCTGGTTCAAGCCATTCTCCTGCCTCAGCTCCCCAAGTAGCTGGGATTACAGGTGGCCGCCACTATGCCTGGCTAATTTTTTTTTTGTATTTTTAGTAGAGGTGGGGTTTCACTATGTTGGCCAGGCTGGTCTCAAACTCCTGACCTCATAATTCACCTGCCTCGGCCTGCCAAAGTGCTGGGATTACAGGTGTGAGCCACTGCACCAGGCCTAGAATCTTTTTTATAAGGGCACTAATTTCATTCATGAGGGCTCTGCCCTGTGACCAATTCACCTCCCAAAGTCCCCACCTTCTAATGCCATTACATTAGTGATTAGGTTTCAACATATGAATTTGTGGCAGGACATGGAGTAGGGCACAGTCATTCAGAGCACAGCACTAAGTGATTCAAAAAACAGTGAGGTCATCATGGCAACTAAAGAAAATTTGTTTTGAGTCAAGTTCATTTCCTAAGATGATGTAACTCCTTAGCCATGACATTACCATTTGGAAAAGATGGGTTAGCCCATTATTTAACAGTTATTGCCATTAAATGGTGAAGTATACACAGAACTTGGAGGGATATGCAAAACAATTCTTTTATTTTCCCCCTCCCTTTTTTTTTTTTTTTTTTTTTTGAACTTGTATTAAGTTCAAGGGTACATGTACAGGTTTGTTATATAGGTAAACTTATATCATGGAGGCTTGTGGTATAGATTATTTTGTCACTCAATTATTAAGCCTAGTATCCATTAATTGTATTTCCTGATCCTTTCTCTCCTCCTACCCTCCACCCTCAAGTAGGCCCAGTGTCTGTTGTTTCTCTCTATGTGTCCATATGTTCTCATCATTTGGTTCCCACTTATAAGTGATAGAATGAAGTATTTGGTTTTCTGTTCCTGAGGTAATTTCCTAAAAATAATGGCTTCCAACTCCATGCATGTTTCTCAAAGGATATGATCTTGTTGGTCTTCATGGCTGCATAGTATTCCATAGTATATATATACCACATCTTCTTTTTTAAGTTCCAGGATACATGTGCAGGATGTGCAAGTTTGTTACATATGTAAACATGTGCCATGGTGATTTGCTGCACCTATCAACCCATCACCTAAACATTAAGTCCAGCATGCATTAGCTATTTATCCTGATGCTCTCCTTTTCCCTGCTACCCACTGCCCATGACAGGCCCCAGTGTGTGTTGCTCCCTCTCTGTATTCACACGTTCTCATTGTTCTGTTGCATTTATGAGTGAGAACATTCAGTATTTGGTTTTCTGTTCCTGCATTAGTTAGCTGAGGATGATGACTTCCAGGTCCATCCATGTCCCTGCAAAGGACATATTTTTCTTTCCAAATGCAGTTATGGCTTTGTCTATACAGAGCCTGCCTTAGCAACATAAAAGAAGCTTCTCTCAGATTTCACCTTCCAATCTGTGTTTCCTATAAGGTACTCTCAGAGTGATCACTTGTCTACCACCCCAGAGAGTCCTCTTGCTTTTTGTTCATGGTTATCATCTCAGGCTACCACCAGCGCTGTTTTTGCTCCATGGAAATGGCAGGAGATGGGGCTGTTCCAGAATTTCTACACAGATAGCATTTGGGAGCAGTAATCTGTCAAATGAGATGAAGTGGGAAGTGGGGGCTAGGAGACAGACTAAAATTTCATTTATTGAGTGAGCATTTTGTTAATGAACACGGATTTTTGTTTACTTTTTTGTGGTGGTTTATTGTGACTTTGGGAGTAGGGGCTGGTGGGCATTACTAAAGCCCTCACTCATCCTTTTAGTGCTGCTAACAGAGGAAATAGCCTGCCACTCAGTTTCCGCCTACAGGAGGAGGAAATAAAGGAAAAAATGTCCTTCTAGGCCTAAACCCAAGGTGAAACAGCTACTAGTGAAGCTGATATTTTCTTCCTAATATCATCTATCAATTTCTGTAGGATTCTGGTATATTATGCTTAAAGAATCTATTTTTTTTCTTTTTAGCAATGGCTCCATATGTTGATATGAACTGTGACCCGAGGAGAATGGTACAAAAGTGTCTTGATCCAGGAAGGAAGCAGTATAGAGAAAATGTGAGTCTCACCACAATAGCAACATATGTAAAATCCATCAAACATACCATAAAATCAATGTGGGATAAACACCACCTTGGCCTGCTGCTCCCTGAAAAGTTTTTCTCTAGTCAAGTGGTGACAAGAGTACATTTGTAAATAAATTACCAAGTTGCTTTTGGTTTTGTGGAGAAGGAAGAAAAGGATTGTCTCCTGGAAGTATTTTTATTGTCTTAAGAGGTAGGATAATATCTAGCTCTGTTCAGCAAACTGAGATGTTTTGAGGATCTTAACAAATTTATGCCCCTACCTCTCACCTCTTCCTCCCTGGTGTATTTCACAGGCAGCTTTGTGAACTGACTACACTACTACAAATAGATTGTCACTTTAGAAATAGGGTTTTCCTTTTATAGGCAGATTGATGGACTAGATGTCAAGGTTTTAGAACAGTAGCATGACTGGGGCAGACACTATAAACCATAAATCCAATATTGACAAATGTCTAGCCAATCCAGATGTTTCTATTTGTTAAATTGCCTTTATCAAGTCATAGTTGTACAGCACAGGATATGGAAAATAATTGACAAGAACTGAGAAGCCAGTTACAAGCTCAGTAACTGGCTTCTCAACTTTCTTCATTAATAAAAAAAAGTTAGTGAACATTTAAGCAGTATAAATTGTTATAAGAAGATGCTCTCCTCATTGTTTGCCAAAGTATGCCAATAATGCTTGACTGACTAATAAGCAGAGGTCATTTTAGATATACAGATTTTGAAAGATGGAACTTTTTATTTGTACCTTTGTTTCATTTGTCAAAGTGAGTTAGTAACATAGAATAATCTATAAAAAATATGTAACAGAATCATAACCTTGAAATACATCTCCTTAGAATTCAAATTTAATATAAATATTTTAAGAAAATTATATTTATGCCATTGGAGAACATTACTTTGGGACTCCCTAATAAAAGGTAATAGGTTATCTCTCAAAGAAGCATCAGAATCAAAGAATATCCAGCAGCCAACAATCTCATTTTCTAATCCTAATTCCAATAATTGCACTAGAACATTGATTTTCCTTATCCACAGGTTGGTCTTCCATCAGTTTCTGGATGTTAACCCCATCTGCTACTTAACAATCATCAATACAAAATGATCAATTGTAAAATACATTGTTATTTTATATACCACTTCAAAACAAAACACACTACTAATTAAAATTGTAAGAAGAATTTTGATTTCAGAAATATTACAGTAGTAAAAAATGTACATCACAGAATTGATTTGGGGGAAGATTTCAGGGAAAATCTCTAATTCTTTACAGAACATTATTATTGGAAGCAGGCAGCTAAGGGAATATGATGGAGTTCAGCAGCTGACATTTTCTGGCTATTTCTCATATCAAAGGGAACTCTTATTTTGGAGTTCAGAAAACGATGTTAATCTGATATCTGCTTTTCATAGAAAAGACTAGGTAATGTGAGGCAAACCCAGCACCTCCTATCTTTACTATGCTAGGATTTTGCTAAATGTTTGAAAAACAAATTCAGATTAAGGAAAAAAGCATCCAGGCATAAATAAACAAGCAATCAACTAGGTCCTAATGAAAATAATCATTGAACTATTCATGCTGCAGAGCACAAAAAAATCTCCAATGTAGCACCGTCCATTTTAAATATGCTTGGTTTGAACTTTCTTTGAAAATACCACATGTGTTTGGGCAGCTGTCATCTTTTAGAAGTTCATATTCACTTTGTACCCTTCCTGTTCCCATGGGCAGACTAAGCCGGACATGCTTTTAGAACAACATTCCCCTTGAACTTCTGTAGACATGCACTGACTGATGTGAGAAGCAATGGAGTTTTGGAATAGGGGACCCTATATCTAAGAAAATCGAAAAGGAAAAAAGAAAAACAGGCTGCTGCTTCTGATACTGGGAAGAACATTTTATTAGAAACTTAAATATTATTTTTTCTCTGAGAAGAAACACATAAATCCCAAACAAAGCTTTAAACAAAGAACAGAAATTCCCTCCTCAGATTTCTACCACAAAAACAAACTTGGGTCTCAGATTTATTTATGGAAATACGCCTCTTCCAAAGCTTTTGTCTTGTATGAACTAAAACAATATGTAACCTCTCCACTGAGACTCAAACTCCATATATCCATCTTTCTACCTGTCTCTCCTTGGATATCTAGCAAGTGCCAATAACTTAATATCGCCAAATCACTGTGTTCTAACCCAGTCCTCTTGTCTTCCTTATCATTTACTGTTATATATGACATTACCATCCACTCAGCTGTCTGAACAAGAAACCTAGGAATCTGTCTTGATTTCTTATTTAATTTCAGCTCCTACATCTCCTCTAGCATCAATACAAAATATACCAAAATCCTTTAGTCCAATTTTCCCATTCATCAGTAATATCTTGAAGAGGCTACTATGATCTCCTACCTCATTCTTTAGTTGGTTCTCTCACAGCCCCTAATGTATTTTCCACACAGCCACTAAGAAGTTTCTTCCCCAAGTCTCAGCTCCTGTGCCACTTCTTAAATGTAAATCAGATTATGTTACTACCCTGCTTTAATTCTTACAATCATTTCCCATTGCATTTCAATTACTAGTTACTTTGCTCTTACACTTCAGTTTTCTCATCTATAAAATGAGACTAATAATGATACTACCTCCTACAATAGCTATGAAGATAAATGAAGGTAGGTAAAGCTATTAGTACAGTGCTTGGCACATAGGCAATGCCACACAGAGCAGAGTTGCTGTTGTTTACAACTCAAATGTAAACCCCCTACCAGGTCTGACCCTCTCCCTCCTCTTCCACTTCATCTCTTACCAGTGTTCCATTCCTCCACTGGTCTGGTCTCATTTGTGTTTCTCAAGCACATTAGACTCATTTCCTTCTTGAGGCCTTGAATCTTCTGTCCTTCCAGTAACCATCAGCACCCAACCCTCTGTTTTGGCTTGTTGCTTTTTATTTTCCAAGTCTCAGATCCTGTGACACTTCCTAATGAGACTTTCCCTGATCACCCAAAGTAAAATTAGCACATCACCCTGCTTTATTTCCTTAATAGCACTTTTTAATCTCTAAATTTCTTCATCATCTTCATCTCCATGTCACTGGGTGAAATCAGGGCATGTTGCTACTAGCCATCTGACTTTGGGCAAGTATTTAACCACTGTGTGTCACAGATCCTCCATATGTAAACTGGGTAAATTTATACCTCCATTATAGAATTATGACAGTTGAAGTAGTTAATGCATGTGAAGTATCTAGGAATGCCTCACAAATGGGTGCTTATCACACACTGGTTTTTTTTTTTTTTTTTTTTTTGAGACGGAGTCTTGCTCTGTCACCCAGGCTAGAGTGCTGTGGCACAATCTTGCCTCACTGCAACATCCACCTCTTTGGTTCAAGCAATTCTCCTGCCTCAGCCTCCCGAGTAACTGAGATTACAGGTGCCCACCATTGTGCCCAGCTAATTTTTGTATTTTCGGTAGAGATGGGGTTTCACTATACGGGCTGTACTGGTCTCGAACTCCTGACCTCATGATCCACCCACCTCAGCCTCCCAAAGTGCTGGGATTACAGGCATAAGTGACTGTACCCAGCCACACTGACTTTTTTTTAAAAGAAAAACTAAATGAAATGTGTTGTATAAAGCCAATCCATATCTGATGTGAGAGCCTATTAAAAGTGGAGACTGATGGGACATTAACCTGATACTCAGAGAAAGATGCTCTGAGAACACCTTTCATGGGTCAAGGAGGAAACAGGTCCAGCTTGTCAGAAACCTGAGATTTTCTGAGTCTCCATTGTGTATCATGCATTTTATCCACTAAAACATATGAAACTTTGGTCTCACAAAAGAAGTTGTAAGGCCTCTGTGCTGTCTTCCTTCCTTGAAGTCTGGAATTGATGGTACAGCTAGATTGAACAGCTAGAGAAAGGTAGTAAGCCTTCTGGTTAATGTCAGTGCCTATGGTGTGAAAACTCCCAAGATGAGCTCCCAACTTCCCCTAATATTATTTTATGGGCCTAAATATGCCCCACAACAGTTCTGTTTTGTTTTACTTAGTAAATGATGTCTTCCTCAAACACTTGGACTAGCCTAAGTATATGTAAGTTGGTTCAGAGGTGAAGTTTCCCCCACTGAAGAGCTCCTTGTATCACATCCAATCTGCTATGGGTGTAGCAGGAGCGGTGGGGAACAAACCTTTTGAACACCAAACTGAGGAAGGAAATGGCTTTTTATTCAGCTGGGAGCTGCGGGAGGCTATAGCCTCATCCACCGAGCTCCCCAAGCTGCAGCTTCTCTCCCCTTTTATAGGCTTACAATGCTAAAGGGGAAACTGAGGTGGAACTACATCATTGTCCATTTGCTGGACATCTGATCTTACAATCTTTTGGCTTTATTAGTTTGCTGATTCATATACAGTGTGAGTGGAGACCAGCAGGGGAGGGGGCTTACAGAGACAAGACAAAAGCAACAAGTTGTTTGCTGGCAGAGGTGTTTCCAGGAGGGAGCCTGGCCCATGGAGATGTGGAGGTGTGACCCAGTGCCAGCCTCCAGCCTTTCAAGGTTCACAGATAGCAGAGACACCAGGAACTAAAAAGGGAGTCATTTTCCCAGCTCTTTGGTATTTTTTTTTCCTTCTTCACCCCCCTTCCCATCAGGAAGTGGGGGAGGGAGGAGGTGAAATTGAAGGAGGTGACGGGGTCTCCCCTCTGATGGGCAACATTCTTGGTTGAATAACTTCCTGGACCCAGGGTATCTCATGTCTTCTGCTAATTCTCTGCTTCTAAGTTGTCATCAATAAATCTTATTATGGCTAGTACACCATGCTAATAGTGGTGTGGGCTACCATGCACCTTGCACAAAGCTCAAAAACTATCTACTACTTTTTATACTCAGAGCTATTTACACAACTAGTAAAATCATCAATCCATTTATGCCTAAGATACAGCTAGTATCACAGAAAACAAATTGCAGTTTGGAGAGGTTTATTCTAGTATAAGCTTGATATATTTTCCTGATATATTTTCCATTTTAATTATAGAAGACATAATTAATAAATTTGCATTCTGGCTACTCTCAAATCTGTCCATGGTCCACTTCTACCCTTTGACTTGTGTTTAAATGACAGCAATTTTGGTAAGGCACAGCTCTGGTAAATACATTCATCTTCTCATTAGTTCTATCTGAAATCTATCTGCAGTCAGGTTATGTGCCAGGACACTGATATATGCCATGAGGATGCACTGCTATAAACTTCATCTCACAAAGTCTTCCAGATGGAAAAAAGTTAGAAGTCTACCTGCAGAGAAAAATGAACTAAGAGGAAAAATTTGAGTCTTTTGGTATAGGAATTTTACCTAGAGCTAGTTCCTCCTGGGGGAAATTCAGTGAATCTGTTCTTAGTAATTCTAGGAAGACTTAGATGTTTCAAGACAAACATTATAGTCTTATGAAAATTCAAGTAAACTTTCTTGGAGAATATAGCCTAGGGAAGTAAATTTGCAAATAACTTTTAAGAGTTCACTAGAACTTGACTCTTAAAAGAATAAAATATGCATATTTACCCTTGCTTAACATCAAGTGAAATCTAACCAGGAATATAAAAGGTATGTAAAATAAAATGCAGAAAAAACTGGAAATTATCTTCAACTTTTAGGAACACGGGAAGGTAATTATATCACACAAGATGGTCCCAGCAATATAGAGTAACATGTATTGTAACAATATCTACTACACCCTCCAAGCAGGATCTAGAGAAATGTCCCAAATCGATCCTCACCCAACAAGTTACTCCCAAGGCTATCATTCTACTAAGTGATTCCTAAAAGTGTCAACACTGATAATTGCTAAGTTCAGGCAATGGTAGTCTTTTCTGAATTAGCAGGAACCTGTCACTGTACCCAGTTTTACATTAGGCTGATAATAAATACTACTTTTTCATATATCCTCTCAAGTGCTATCTGATTTACACAGACTCATATTAGAAGCCCATGAGCCAAGTATTTATATTTCCATTTGGCAAGGTAACAAAATGTATTTATTCTTAGAAATAACTTACCAATGCCATGTGCATTAATTACATTTTTCATGTTAACTACAGCACAAATTTGGTGTGTAATTAATAAGGCACAAACAACAGAAATTTAAAAATGGCAAAACTATTGCAACAAAAATGTATTACAGGGGAAAGATGGAGAACATACTTTTCCCCATTTCTACAGCTAAATATAACTAAAAGCCCTGGTCATTATATTAATATATGAAAGAAACATCAGAAAACTCTGAAAGGTGGATAGGAGTAGGTAGAACAGCTAGAAATCTCAGAGCCTTGGAATTGACAAAGAGGTGAGTTCCATGATTTGTTTTGTTTGCTCTTGGTTTTTTGTCTTATATATCCTCGATTTGGAGTTGGAGGAGCCATTAAACCAGAAAATCTAACAAACATAGACAAAAGCCTGCTCTCTTTAGTCAAATAATGAGGGAAATGGCAGCCTAGTAGAATAGTGAACCTCAGACAATAGTCACCCTACTACAGCCAAGTACAACAGAAAAACTTGTGGCCCCCATACCCATACATTCCAGCTGAGGCTGAGTACAGTGCTTAGACTTCCACTATGGGCAGGTTGTAATAAGACATCACACCCGCCCCCCACTGGGGATTATGTCAGAGGATGCTGAGTTGGGACTTTCATTCCTAATGTGAGGTCATGATCCCATTCCCCACAACGTCAGTGGAGACCATGTGTAGACACTGGACTTCCACCCCTATCCGGCAGTAATAAAGGCTTCCCCCTACCCCAACCCACACAACTCTCACCCTTCGATGTCAACAGAGGCTGAGTGGGAAGTTTGGACTTTTACCCTGACCTGACAAGAATGAGGTGGCACACCACCATTCCCTGCTAGAGTGATGTCAGAGTTAAATTTAAGGTAAGCCAGTTAAAATGAAACATTTAAATGAGATCTAGGAACTTAGAAAATTGTCTAGCCTTTAACCCCAAATCGCACATCATACCAAGCATCAGGAAGGTCTCAAACTTAACAATAAAAAATAGATGCCAACACTGAGATGGAAAGCTGTTAGAACTATCCAACAAAGATTTTAAAGCAGCCATGATTTTAAAAAACTGCTTCACCAAGTGATTACCAACATATTTGAAACAAAGAAAAAAAAATAGGAAGCCTCAGCAAAGAAGTAGACAGTATGAGCAAAAAAGAACCAACAGAAATTTTAAAATTAGAAAACAAGTAACTGAAATAAAAAGCTTAGTGGAAGAGTTCAACATAGAATGGAAGGGATGAAAGAGCCAGTGAACTGCAAAGCAGAACAATAGAAATTACCCAGTCCAAACGATGTAGAGGAAATTGACTAGGGAAAAAGAAGAGTTTCAGGGACCTGTGGGTTTTAAAAGATCTAGCAGTCGGGAAGATAAAAGGTGGAGTTAAAAACACCCAAAGAAATCATGTTTGAAAACTTTTCAAATTTAGCAAAAGACAAATCTATACAGATCAGTAAACAGCATAAATTCTAAATAGGCTAACTTCAAAAAAAAAAAAGTCTATGCCAAGATACATCATAAATAAGCTTTAAAATTAGACAATAAAAAATAGTTTCATTTTTGAAAGCAGCCAGAGATAAATAAAACCTTACCTATGGGGAAAAACTATTTGAACAATGGATTTCTCATAGAAATCACAGCAGTCAGAAGAAAGTGGTGTATTTCTCAAGTGCTGATATTAAAAATAAAACAAACTGTCAACTGATAACTTTATCCAGCAAAAATATTTAGGAATAAAGGAGAAATTAACATTGTCAGATAAAGGAAAACTAAGCAAACTTGTCGCCAGCATACCTACCCTAAAATAATGGCTAAAAAAAAAATTGTCAACAGAAAAATTGGTGATAGAGGAAACTTAGAGATATCAGAAAGAACACAGTAGGCAAAAATATAAGTAAATATAATAGACTTTCCTTCTCCTCTTGAGTTTTGTAAATTATATTGACTGTTGAAGCAGAAAGTATAGTATCTGATGTAGTTTTAAGTACCTGTAAATAAAATATTTAAAACAATTATAAATAAGAGAGGATAAAGTAACATCAAAGAAAGTAAACTCTCTATACTTCACAAAATCTGGTAACATGATATCATCAGTAGACTCATGATAAGTATATATAATAACTAGTAATTACTTAAAAAAACTATACAAAGGGAAACATTAAGAGGTACTATAGATACCTAAAAACGAAATTCTAAAAAGTATTCTGTTACACACAGAAATGCTGGAGAAAGTAAACAGAGAAACAAAAACCAAAAAGACAAACACACAAAAAAAATTAAATGGTAACATAAACCCTAACATATCAATAATTACATTAAATATAAATAAATACCCAAATTACAAAACAGGGATCCATAAAGTGGATTAAAAAACATGACACAACTTTGCACTGTCTAAGAAATCTCACTTTATATATATAGGCTGAGTAAAGGGACAAAAAAAGTTGTTCTGTCATACAAACATCAATCAACATAAAGCAGGAGTGCATATTAATACTAAATGACATAGGCCTAAGACCAAAACAAAATAGTAACCAGAGACACAAGTGGCATCACATAATGATAAAAGGGTCAATTCACACACATATAATATAGTAATTCTAAATGTGTATAAGCCAAACAACAAAGCTACCAAATCTACAAAGCAAACTGACAGAGCTGAAAGGAGAAATAGTCAAATTCACAATTACAGTTGAAGACTCTACATATTTCTCTCAACAATTTACAGAATAGACATAAAATCTTCAAAAATATAAAAGAATTCAACAGCACCAGACCACCACCAACAAATAGGATCTAATCAGTGTTAATAGAATGCTCTACAAAGCAACACAATATACATTGTGTTCAAATGCCCATAGAACATATGCCAAGACAGGCCATATCCTGGGTCACAAAACAAGCCTAAAATAATTAAAAGAATTGATATAAAGCAGAGTGTGTTACTTAACCTGAATAGAATGAAATTAGAAATAAATAATGAAATGAAATATAAAAATATGTAAGCACTTGGAAAGTGCTTACATAAAAGAAAAATATGCAAGCACTTGGAAAGTAAACAAGTGACATAGACCCATTTCACACTAACATATGGGTCAAAAAATAAAACTTAAATAAATGTTTAAAAATTACATTAAAAAATGAAAACTACAATACTTGTCAAAATTTGGGGGACACAGCTAAAGCAGTACTGAAAAGAAAATTTATAGCACGAAATATATACATTAGAAAAGAACAAAGGCCTAAAATCAATAATCTAACATCTCACCTTAAGAACAAATAAGAGCAAAATAAACCCAAAGAAAGCAACATAAATAATAAAAATAAATGCATAAATAAATGAAAGAGAAAAATGATAGAGGAAACAAAATGAAAGAGCTGTTTCTCTGAATAGATCAGTGAAATTGACAAACATCTTAAAGATGACAAAGAAAAAGGCTAGGGGGAGCGAATTACTAATATCGGTTTAAACCCTTCAGACATCAAAAAGACAATAAAAAACTACTGTGAACAAATCTATATACATAAATTTAACAACTTTGATAAAAGACACCAGTTCCTCAATATTGGTCATAAACTATGACCATATAATAAACTATGAAAATTCACTCAAAATCAAATATATAATTTGAATATCCCTATAACCAGTAAGGAAATTAAATTGACAATTTTAAAATTTCCATGACAGACATCTCTAGGCCCAGATGTTTGGAGAATTCTACCAAATGTTTAAAGAAAAGTGAACACAATTCTGCATAATATCTTTCAGAAAGTAGAGTAAGAGGAAATACTTCCTAAACCATTTTATGAAACTAATATTACCCTGATATAAAAAAAAGACACAGAAAGAAAATACGAAAAGATAAAACCAAAGACCAATATTCTTCATGACTATATATGCAAAAATCATTAATAAAACATCACCATATAGAACTCAGTAATACATAAAAAGAATCATACCTCATGAATAAGTAAGTTTCATACCATAGATGCAAGGCTGATTCAATATTTGAAAATCAACGAATGTAATCTACCATAATAATAGGCTACAAAGAAAACTTAAAGAACCATATCAATTAATGCAGAAAAAGCATTTGACAAATTGTTAGGCATGAGAAAAGATTACCTAGTAAAGCAATGTCATCTCAGTTTTAATTCCTATACATTGTATCAGAGCAAATACGCAGTGTCTAAAACCCGTTAGCTTCTCTTATCTATGTGAAGTTTGCTTTTTAGCCACAAGAGAAACTCGTCCTAGTCAGCATGCATAAAACTAGAGCTGCTTTATATGACACAGGGGTATTTCATGGACTCCAAAGACAGCACACTCAGTCCAACTATGCAAAGATAAGCTCAAGGGGGGAAAAAAAAAACCTGAAAAAGCAAGTCAGCTGCTTTCTTCTTCTCAAAGTTCCAAGATCTCTTGTCATCCTTTTCTCTGCAAAACTACCTCATTTTTTCTTTCTTAAGAGGAAATCCATAATGTCTGAATTTACATATTCTCTGTTGCTATAACCAAACTTTAGTCTGGTAAGTCTAACCACAGATATATAGGAGAATAAATTCCACTCAGACTGGTACAGGTGCCCATTCTTGGTCCAATCAATTAACACCAGAAAGGTAAGGGTTTCTGGTACATACAGAGCTGAAGGAGGTGAGAGATGGGCATTGTGGAGCTCAACAGATACTCCAAAAAGTACTCACAAAACATGTTTGAAAAGTCCAATGTATCTTTACTGTTAAGAGGAGCAAGAAGATTGTAAAGTTAGAACTTTCTATTTATTCTGTTTTGACTAGCTCTTGACCTGTTTTCAGATTCTACTCATTCTTTAATGCTTAGTCCAATCCCACCTCCTCTGTGAATCCCTATCCCTGTATTCCAGTCTCCAAAATTCCTACGCACTAGGTCATTTAAGATGTAATGATGCATTGCCAGGTATAGTTCACTATTATTTTACATTCTTAGTGTTGGCTCAAAAATCATAACTAATATTTTCTTTTTTTGTTCTTTTTTGAAGAATCTCGTTCTGTCGCCCAGGCTAGAGTACAGACATGCAATCTCAGCTCACTGTAAGCTCTGCCTCCTGGATTTAAGCAATTCTCCTGTCTCAGCCTCCAGAATAGCTGGGACTACAGGCATACACCATCGTGCCCGGCTAATTTTCATATTTTTAGTAGAGACGGTGTTTCATCACATTGGTCAGGCTGGTCTCTAACTTCTGACCTTAGGTGATCCACCAGCCTTGGCCTTCCAAAGTTGTGGGATTATAGGCATAAGCCACTGTGCCCCGCCCATAACTAATACTTCTAAATGCTGCTCTATTGTCGGTACCTCCTCCATACACAATAGCGAAAGTCTTCAGTAAAATCTAATTTACTTACAGAATAATCACAAACATATTCCTACAGTCTTTTCTGAAATAGGATCCAAGAAACGGCATATTTGAAAGTGATACGAAAATATGAAATATGTTGGTTGAAATAAAGGATATTCAAGAAATAAATATGGAGATTTCATACTTAAGTATTAAAAATGCTAGAAACTTACAGTTATTTACCACTGTTATTGAATCATTCCTCACAGAATATGTGGATTAAAAAAAAAGTATCTTACCCATTTAACTGGAAATAAAACTGAGGTACAGAGGTGCAAAGAGAATTACATGGGATTGAAAAAAAATGTTAGCTACAGAGCTGAAGCTGAATTTTATGTGTGTATTTTTTATACATTTATTTATTCTTTATTGGCCATGTGTTATGGTTCCATGAAGTTACCAAGAAATAAAAGAGTCTCTTTCTTTAAAGAACTCACTCATAAGTTAGTGGAAGAGAAAGATACGTTTAAATTAATTAAAGGACAAAATATTTTTGAACAAAACCCTTTGCTTGGAAGCCATCCTAGGCATACACACCATTTTCGAAATCTTAAATTCCATTATCCTACTCCTGGACCTCAAATTCCTATCCTTATATAACTCTCACTTTCTTACCTTTAATATATCTTACATTTTTATTACTGAATACTCTTGCCTCTGTGCCATTGTATTTTATTCCAGCCTACCAGAAGTCACCTTTCATTTCTTGTCCTGCCTGTACCCCATGCCAAAACACCAGTTACTCAGATTACCCTCAATTATCTTGGTCTTCTTTTTGTTCTATTCATTTATTTAATCAATCAAGAAACACATAGTTAACACTTGCTTTGTATAAGTGCTATACTGTGCACTGGGGCTAGAGCTGTAACTACAACCACTGTCCCATGAAGCTTACATGGTTGTAAATCAAGCCAACCCCTCAGCTTCTCTTTTACACCCTGACAACTCTGATAAGGAAAAAAAAAATCACACAGTAGCATATAATGATGCCATTAGAAATGCATCATCTCCTACGTAATAACCCAGACTTTAAATAAACTCACGATCTCTTTGTGAATTCCTCTCTGTTCTTTATTACAAATGTTTCCTCTTCTTCTCAAATCATTTACTCCTCAATCTGCCACCCTTGGCAAATGGCCTCAATTCTTTTTTCACTAAGAAAAACATGTCCATCTTGTAAGAATTTCCTCACCTGCTGCTTCTTTTTCTTGCATTCATCCCCTCCTGGTATCTGGTTGGTCTCCTTGTAAGGTCATCCGGTTGGTACCCTCCATCATGTTTCAGATCCTGCCCTCTCCCATCTCCTCAAAGATCTTGCTCTATTAACTAATCATTATGTCTTTTTTGTGCCTTCAACCTCTATGATAAGTCTTTCTCCTTTGCAAGTGGGCATGTTTAAGTCTCTTTTATCTAGAAAAATAAAAATAAAATCCCCTTGTTCTGAATTGTTTCTCTACTTAGCATTCAATTTTCTCCTCTTAAAAACCAGTAAATTAAGAGAATCATTAAAGAAGCAAAATTGTAAAATGCCCAGTATCCAAGGAGGCCTTGTGAGGGATCATGAAAGTCAAAAAGCTCTCTGTGAATGCTCATTCTACATTGGTATTATATTTATACGTGGTAGCATGACAACCTCAGTGATTCGTTTACACTTTTATCTAGCATTGTTTGTTGTAAGAAAATCCCTTGTGCTGTTCTGTTAGTTCTGATAAGCTGTTTATGTTCAGTAAAGTCAAAGACAGCCTCTCATTATCATTTGCTTGGAAGCTCACTGTAGGCATATGCAGCAAGCCAGAAAAAGCACACAGCTCAGGAAAATGGGGAAACACCACAGTTGGCAAAAAAAAAAAAAAAAAAAAAAAAAAGTCTCACACCTCTTGACACCAGAACCAAGCTTAGGAGACACCTCTGTGCCAAGATGATTTATGTCTCTACTGACAGAGCAGGGTAGAGCTGGCTGGACTTTCACTCTCTCCTTTTTCATTCTGCCTGTCTGTCTCTCTTCAGAGACAACAGGTTTCTTCATGGGAGTCACCTTGCTTTGAGTTCTCAGCAAGCTGTGCCTCCACTCTGAACATCTCAGCATTATAATTCTCTATCCTTTGGGTAACAGTACAACACAGAAGGTGGAATTACATGCTGGAGAAACAAGACAATCCTCTCTATTAAAAAAAAGTACATAAGAAACAAATCAGTGTTTGATCCTGACAACATCTCCAAGATCTTGAGAAGCAATGGATATAAAAAGTCCTAACCTTTTTTTTCCACCAACTGCAATATCATTTCCGTTATTTCTCCAGGCTCCCATTCTGAATTCAAAGCAATTTATCTGAAGTTCAGACACAGTCACTGTGATTTAGTTTCAGTTTTATGGCAACTGCAGGTCTCTAATAAGTATGCTCCCTTCATTGATTTTGTTCCCCTTCAGCTACTGCTATAAATGTAATTGAAATTTTTTGGTTTTTTTTTCTCCTGATCTTTTTTTTTTTTTAACTGACAAGACTGCAATCAGTGCAAAGTCCTATGAGTTTTATATACTCAATTAATAAGAAATAGTTTCTTTTGGAAACGGACTTCCCTATTGTTTTCCTTTAACAAGTTATATGTTTTTAAAAAACCAAAGTAACCCCTTCCTTCATCACATTTATTTTAGAGTATGGGTTAGTTCCAGCCTTTAGAGTAGGAGGAGATCCTTTCAAATTTTTTGGATTGTTACATATAGCATATGCAGTAGGCTGACTTCTAGAAAATATTTTTTATCTTTTAAGCCACTCTTTGGTGTTGAGATTTTTCTCTGTTGATGGATTAATATGTTTATATAAGACTGGACTGTTTTCTATTCTCCTATACCTTGAGGTGAAAGGAACTAAAAATGGTTTTCAGGCAAACACAAGCACTTCTAAGGAAAAAGACAGTTATCCTTGACGCAAGGAAGTTGACAGTCTTGTCTGTCGCAAGCCAAAACCCAGATATCTCTTGTCTTTCATGCATAATCCTTAGAAACATAGACAAAAAGTGACAGATTGAGAGCCAGCCATATTTCATTCATTTTCTTTTTTCCCCCTGAACTTTCCACCTTGATTTCAAATGTCACTTTTAATATAACTGCATTCTTATATGTCTTTGGATATTTTTGTGATGACACTACTCTATTTTACTTGTCCATTTCAGTTTCATTCTGCCTATTTAGAATACATTTTGGAATCTGGTAACTTAGATCTTTCTTCATTTTTCTTATTAAAATATGCTTGGGGTTTGTTACACATTAATTACTCCAAACAAACTTCATAAACACATAAAATGCCAGAAAACTTTTTTAGTATTTTCTAAATAAAAACAATCAATTCATCTCCCTACAAATATCCATCTTCCATTTATTTAGCTATTTGTTTATAACATATAGCACAGTTTGTAATATCATATTTCATCAAATCTAGTACATTAATATTAATAGTAAGGGATCATTATTTCATATACAATTTGAAAAGAGAAACCATTGTTTAATTATGAGATACTATAAATCATTACATCTATTTTAATTTCAAAGATGATAAAATATAAAATAAGTGCATCATAAAATCAATGAAATACAGTAATTCTTGTCTTCATGATGTTCTAATCCGTAAGGATTATTTTTGGTGCCTAAACTTGCTATCACTTAGTTTCTCACATGTTAAGTGTCTTGTTTTGTTTAGATTTGACTATCAGTGAATATTTAATTGAAGAACTGCAAAAATCCTAACTGCGCAACTCAATGAATTATCACAAACTGAACACACCTATATAAAAAGCACCCAAACCAAGGATCAGAACATTACCAACACTTCAGAGACTCTCTTTTGTGCCTCCTGCTATTCACTATTCTTCTCCTAAGGCAAATTCCTACACTGACTGCTAACAGTCATAGATTACTTTTGCTGTTTTTGACCTAGTATGAATGGCACTGTAAAGTATACACATTTGTACACTGTGTAATCTTTAATATCTAACTTTGTTTGCTCAACATTAGGTTTGTGTGATTCATTCTTTTTTTTGTGACAGACGTAGAGCTTCATTCTAATTGGAGTGTGATATTCCACAGCATAATATTCTACTGTATAGTAACATATTTATCCATTACACTATTATTGGGTATTTGAGTAATTTCTATGTTTACATATTGTATTTATGAAGTACTGACTTTCTTGGAAAATGACTAGAAATAAATTATTACCTCATTATGTGCTTAAGAAATAAAACATCCAAAAATATTTTAACATAGATTAATTTTGTTCCAAAATTTTATCTTGGTATTTAACAATGGTGACATTCATATATTTGTTTCCCAAGATCAAGAAGAGAATACATGCAGAGCCATGGATTAGTCTGAGTTAATGCCATTAATTGAAGAGGCTTCCTTTCTAAAATATTGCATGGAATCAGAGGGATTTCTTACTTCAGACACTAAATGTCACCACCACAGAGTTCTTTTCTTTTTTGAGCTTCTATATTTCTTTATTTTTTTTCCTCCATTGTCTCCTTTATTTTCCCAATAACACTGTCATCTTAAAGTGTTTAATTTAGTGGTGAAATGTTCCTAAGATTTAAAAATCCGTATCTGAAAATATAGGATTTGATGGATTAAGAAATAACAGTTCTGGGCATGGTGGCTCACACCTGTAGTCCCAACAATTTGAGAAGCCAGAGGCAGAAGAATTGTTTAAGCCAGGAGCTTGAGAACAGCCTGGGCAACAAGAGAGACCTTGTCTCTACATACAATAATACTATGAAAAAAATTGGCCGGCATGATTGTGTGCGCTTGTAGTCCCAGCTACTCGGAAGTCTGAGGTTAGAGAATTGCTTGAGCCCAGGAGGTTGAGGTTGCAGTGAGCCATGTTCACACCACTGCATGCCAGGCTGGGTGACAAAGTGGGACCCTTGCCAAAAAAAAAAAAAAAGAAAGAAAGAAGCAGTGATCATATTTTAACAATAATAGTTAAGTTTATCATTCATTCATAAAATGAATAATAAACCACAGAATAAATGATAAACTGAAAGAAAAATCAGCATAAATGCTACTTTACTAAATTCTCCAGCATTCAAAAGTATTTGAATATTTATGGTTAATTTCTGAAAGATCAGTTTCTGATTCAAGTATCATTGTCACAAGACAGTCTTTCAAAATAAATAGGAAAGTGTAAGAGAAAGTAAATTTTTCTAATTTGCCTTCTGAACACCTTTTCTGTTCTACATACACCACTGTGTCCTCAGCGAAAATAAAGAGAGCCCTGGCCCTGTAATCCCAGCACTTTGGGAGGCCGAGGCGGGTGGATCACGAGGTCAAGAGATCGAGACCATCCTGGTCAACATGGTGAAACCCCGTCTCTACTAAAAAATACAAAAATTAGCTGGGCATGGTGGCACGTGCCTGTAGTCCCAGCTACTAGGGAGGCTGGGGCAGGAGAATTGCTTGAACCCAGGAGGCGGAGGTTGCGGTGAGCCGAGATCGCGCCATTGCACTCCAGCCTGGGTAACAAAAGCGAAACTCCGTCTCAAAAAAAAAGAGCTCTGGCCTTTATGCTTCCAGTCACTCATTTCCAGTGACTCATGCTCAGGAGGAGCATGGAGGCTACATGGTGCTACAGGGCCGAAACAGGCTTTCAAAGCAGCAGGCACCAGCTTGGATAAGTAATCTAATTTCCATGAGCTTCCATTTTCTCATCTAGAAAATGGGAATAATAATGCCAACCTCATACGACTGTGGTGGAGAGCATCCAGAGCAGCTGCAGTTTTCATTTCCTTTAGTCAATGGTAGGAACATCGTTCTGTCTCCCCTGAGGTCAGCAGGTTTTAAGCACTTTTAGCAAAACAGACTTTTTATCAAATGAAATGTTGAAAATAAAAAACTAAAAGCAATTCAATTAGTTGAAAGCAAGGTGTAGTTGGAAATACATACTGAAATGGTTCTTTTATAGATCATAGTGGTTGAAAATAGCCAAATTCTTTACCACTGAGCAAGATACTCTGTGCATTTCAGGAAAAAAAAAAAAATTGTAAGCCTTCTTTTCAACAAAATTCTATTCTTTTTAACCTTTATTTTAGGTTCAGGGTACATATGCATGTTTGTAATATGGGTAAATTGTATGTCAAGACAGTTCGGTATACAGATTATTTTACTACATATGTAATAAGCATAGTACCAGATAGGTAGATTTTCGATCCTCACTATCCTCCCACCCTCCACCTTTCTGGTATCCATGGTTCTCGTCTTTGTGTCCATGTATACATAATGTCTAGCCTCCACTTTATGTGAGAATATGCAGCATTTGGTTTTCTGTTCCTGTGCCAGTTCACTTAAGATAATGGCCTCTATCGCCATCAGTGTTGCTGCAAAGGACATGATCCTGTTCTTTTTTGTGGCTGTGTACTATTTCGTGGTATATATGTACCACATTTTTCTTATCCATTCTACCATCAATAGGCATTTAGGTTGATTCCATGTCTTTTCTATTGTGAACACCACTGCAATGAATGTACATATGCATGTGTTTTTATGACAGAATGATTTATATTCCTTTGAGTATATACCTAATCATGGGATTTCTGGGTCAAAAGGTAGTTCTGTTAAATTCTCTGAGAAATCACCAAACTGTCTCCACAATGACTGAAGTAATGTATATTCCCACCAGCAGTATGGAAGAATTTCCTTTTCTCCACAAGCTCACCAGTGTTTATATGATTTTTTTAATAATAGTCATTCTGACTGGTGTGACATAGTATCTCGTGGTTTTGGTTTGTATTTCTCTAATGAGTAGTGATGTTAGTCATTTTTTATATGCTTATTGACTGCACACATGCCTTATTTGAAGTGTCTATCCTTCCTTTGCCCATTTTGTAATGGGATTGTTTTTTGTTTGTAGATTTGTTTAATCCCATATAGATTCTGGATATTAGACCTTTGTAGGATGCACAATTTGCAAATATGTTGAAGATTAGATAGTTGTAGGTATGCGGCCTTATGTCTGGGTTACTATGTTTCATGAGGTTTATATCTGTTTTTGTAGGTTATCTGTTCACTCTGTTGATAGTTTATTTTGCTGTGCAGAAGCTCATTCATTTAATTGGGTCCCATTTGTCAATCTTTATTTTTGTTGCAATTACTTTTGCCATATTTATCATGAAGTCTTTGCCAGGTCCCATGTCCAGAATGGTATTTCCCAGGTTACCTTCCAGAGTTTTTATAGTTTTACGTTTTACATTTAAGTCTTTAATCTATCTTGGTTTTTTTAATATGGTTTAAGGAAGGGGTTCAGTTTCAATCTGCTGTGTATGGCTAGCCAATCATCCCAGCACAATTTATTGAATAGGGAGTCCTTTCCCTGTTGTTTGTTTTTGTTGACTTTGTTGAAGATTAGATAGTTGTAGGTGTGTGGCCTTATGTCTGGGTTACTATGTTCCATGAGTTTTATGTCTGTTTTTGTACCAGTACCATGCAGTTTGGGTTACTGCACCCTTGTAGTATATTTTGAAGTTAGGTAGTATGATACCTCCAGGTTGTTCTTTTTGCTTAGAATTATCTTGGCTATTTTGGCTCTTTTATTCATTTTACGTGAATTTTAAAATAGTTTTCTTTTTCTAATTATGTGAAGAATGTCATTGTTAGTTTGATAGGAATATCACTGAATATGTGAATTGTTTTGGGCAGTGTGGCCATGTTAACAATGTTGATTTTTTCCTATCAACGAGCATAGAATGTTTTTCCATTTGTTGGTCATCTCTGATTTCTTTGAGCAGTGAAAGATTGCGGTAAAAGATCTCTACAAATGTCATTCTCATTGTATAAATCTTTCTCCTCCATAGTTCTCTAAGATTCTCACTGTGGAGATCTTTTACCTCTACAGTTAGCTGTATTCCTAGGTACTTTATTATTTTTGTGACACTTGTGAATGGGATTGTGATCTTGATTTGGCTCTCAGTCTGGATATTGCTTATGTATAGAACTGCTATTGATTTTTCTGCATTAATTTTGTATCCTGAAACACCTAAAGTTCTTTATCAGATCAAGGGGCTTTGGGGCAAAGACTATGAGGTTTTCTAGATATACAATCATGTTGTCTCCAAACGGAGATAGTTTGACTTCCTCTCCTCTTACTTGAATGCCTTTCATTTCTTTCTCTTGCCTGATTACTCTGGCTTCAACATCCAGTATTACGCTGAAAAGGAATGGTGAAAGGGGGGCATCTGTGTCTTCTTCTGGAAGGGGAGTGCTTCCAGCTTTTGCCTGATTAGTATGATGTTGGCTATGCACTTGCCATAGATGATGCTTATTATTTTGAAGTATTTCCCATCAAGGCCTGATTTATTTTAACACAAATGATGTTGAATTTCATCAAAATCCTTTTCTGCTTATATTGAGATAATTATGTGGTTTTTATTTTTAGTTCTATTTATACGATGAATTACATTTACTGATCTGTGTATGTTCAACCAACCCTGCATCCCAGGAATAAAGCCTGCTGGATTGTGACAGACTAGCTTTTTGATGTGCTTCTGAATTTTGTTTGCAAGTATTTTGTTGAGGATTTTTACATCTATGTTCACCAAGGATGTTGCCTGTAGTTTTCTTTTGTAGTTGCATCTCTGACAGGTGTTGGTATCAGGATGATGCTGGCCTCAAAGAATGAGTTAGGGAGAAGACCCTGATAAATCATTTCAGCAGAAATTATACTAGCTCTTCTTCGTGTATCTGCTAGAATTCAGCTGTGAACCTGCCTGGTCTTGGGCTTTTTCTGGTTGGTAGGGTTTCTATTACTGATTCATTTTCAGAACTCACGATTGGTCTGTTCAAGAATTCAACTTTTTTCTGGTTCAGTGTTGGAAGGTTTTCTATTTCTAGGAATTTATCTATGTCTTCTAGTATTTCTAGCTTGTATGCATAGAGGTGTTCACAGTAGTTTCAGAGGGTTTTTGTGTTTCTGTGAGGTTGATAGCAATGTCTCCTTTGTCATTTCTGATTGTGTTTATTGGGATCTTCTCTTTATCAGTCTAGCCAGCAGTCTGTTTATCATACACCTTCTTTCAGAGAACTATTGGACTTGTGGATATTTTGTACAGTTTTTGTGTCTCAATTTTCTTCGGTTCATCTCTAACTTTGGTTATTTCTTGTCTTTTTGCTAGCTGTGGGGTCAGTTTGAGCTCATTTCTTTAGTTCCTCCAGGTGTGATGTTAATTTGAGATGTTTATAATTTTTGATGTGGCTTTTTAACATTACAAACTTCCTTCTTAACATGCTTTAGTTGTGTCCAAAAGATTCTGGTACGTCGTATATTTGTTCTCACCAGTTTTAAAGAATTTTTTGATTCCTGCCTTAATTTCATTTTTTACCCAAAAGTCATTCAGGAACAGGTAGCTTAATTTCTATATAATTATATGGTTTTGAGCAACTTTCTTAGTATTTATTTCTATTTTTATTGCACTGTGATCTCAGGGTGTGGTTGGTATAATTTTTTTTAATTTGCTAAGGGTTGCTTTATGACAATTATAAGGCTGATTTCAGAGTATGTGTTATATGCAGATGAGAAGAATGCATATTCTGTTGTTTTGGTGTAGGGAGTTCCGTAGATATATATTAGGCTCATTTGGTCAAGTCTCAAGTTCAAGTCCTGAATATCTTTGTTAGTTTTCTGCCTCAGGGATCTGTCTAATACTGTCAGTAGGGTGTTGAAGTCACTCATTATTATTGCATTGTTATCTAAGTCACTTCATAGTCCTCTAAGAACTAGCTTTATAAATCTGGGTGCTCCTGTGTTGGATACACATATATTTAGTTAGGTCTTCTTGTTGAATTGAATCCTTTCCCAATATGTAATGCCATTATTTGTCTTGTTGTAATCTTTGTTGGTCGAAATCTGTTTCGTGTGAAACTAGAATAATAAATCCTGCTTTTTTATTGTTGTTTTTTATTTGCTTGGTAGATTTCTCTCCATTCTTTTACTTTGAGCCTATGGAATTCATTGCATATGAGATGGATCTCTCAAAGATATTGTAACACTGGGTCTTGTTCTTTACGCAACGTTTCACTCTGTTTTTTAATTGGGGTATTAACCAATTTACATTCAAGGTTAATATTGATATGTGCAGATTTGATCCTGTCGTTGTGTTGTTAGCTGATAATTATGCAGACCTACTTGTGTGGTTTGCCTTACAGTGTCACTGGTCTACTTAAGTGTGTTTTTGTGGTGGCTGGTATTGGTCTTTCATTTCTGTATTTAGCAGTCCCTACAGGGCCTCCTATAAGACAGGTCTGTTGGTAGCAAATTCTCTTAGTATTTGCCTGTCTGAAAATAATTTTATTTCTTCTCTGCTTATAAAGCTTACCTTGGCTGAATAAGAAATTCTTGGTTGTACTTTTCTTTTCTTCAAGAATGCTGAACATAGGCCCTCCAATCTTTCCTGTCTTGAGAGTTTCTGATGAATGGTCCGTGGTTAGCCTAATGGGGCCCTCTTTGTAAGTGATCTGCCTCTTCTCTCTAGCTACCATGAACATTTTTTTCTTTCATTTCAACCTTGGAGAATCTGATAACTCTGTGTCTTGAGGATGGTCATACTGTGTGGTATCTGAAGCATTTCTTTGCTTTCCCTAAATTTGAATGCTGTCTTCCCTAATGAGATTGGGGATATATTTTATGGACAATATCCTCAAATATGTTTTTCAAGTTGCTTGCTTTCCTTTCCTCTCTTTCAGGGATGTTAATGAGACATAGATTTCGTCTGTTTATGTATTTCTGTATTTCTTGGAGGTTTTGTTTATTCTTTCATTTTTTTACTTTATTTTTGTCTGACTTATTTCAGAGAACCTGTCTTCAAGCTCCGCGATTCTTTCCCCAGCTTGGGTAATTTTGCTGTTAATACTTGAGATTGTAATTCTGAAATTCTTGAAATGAGTGTTTCAGCTCTATCAGATCAGTCTGGCTCTTTCATAAAATGGCCACTTTGTCTTTCATCTCCTGTATCATTTTCTTCTATTCCTTATAATCTTTGGATTGGATTTTGACTTTCTCTTCAATCTCAATGGTCTAAACTTCTATCCATACTATGAGTTCTATTTCTGTCATTTCAACCATGGGGAACTAGTGTAGTTGTTTGGAGGTAAGAAAACACTCTGGCTTTTTGAGTTGCCAGAGTTCTTGCTCTTGTCCTTCCTAATCTGTGTGGACTGATGTTCCTTCAGGCTTTGAAGTTGCTGTCCTTTTGTCCTTTGGATGGTTTTGTTTTGCTTTACTTTCTTTATATTTTATCTTTTTATGGTGCAATTGGAATTTTTTTTGTGGTATAAGGTGTGTTCAGTCAACTGGCTTTGAATCTAGAAGATTTTAGAGGGCCAAAGCTCAGCTCTGCATTCCTGGGATATATCCTTTAACTCTGAGAGGTCGGTATTAAGCTCCCAGCTTTGCTCTCTAGCCCCTTGAGGTTAGGAACCTGCTGCACTGGAGCAGCCAGCAGGGAGGGTGAGGCAGGCAGTGAGGTGTTTCCAGACCGCTGGCCCTGGCACTCTGATGAGTGAAGCCAGTCAAAGCAAAGCACTTTGTTGGTGTGTAAGAGTGGCAGCACAGCAGCGTACCCATGTCAGCTGGGCTCGGGTACTAATGGGATGTAGCTGCCACATTCCTGCTTGTTTACAAAGGTGGTGGTAGTGGAGGCAGGGGTGGGGCACTGGCAGGCACAGGGCTACCAGTTTCAGTGCATGCCTTTGCAGTGGTGGTGCTGATGGTGCAGGGGAACATAATTCTTTTGAAAAAGAATTTTCAGAGAAAATCCCTCACTTATTCCAGTATCTGCCAGCCACTATGACAAGAATACCTCTTAAAGTTACATCATCCAAATTATTGTTAGTCTTGAAAAGAAGCCCCTTTCCCTTTCTCTTGAAGTGGAATCAGAAACATCTACATACATACTGGCACATGTGTATTATCTGTTGTAAGCTTATTATGTCTCCCTATCACCCTCAAACTCTTCTTTTGAGATTCAATAATTGGAATTTCTTTATAGATTATATATCTACTTATTCTTCATTTTCATCACCTTTCTTTGAGACATTTCAGCTCTCTATGTCTCACTCCAGATTCTTAAAATTTGAAAGAAACGCTCCTCATTGAAGAGAGAAACTCAGTCCCCCAAAAACAAAAGCAACGAGACATCTAGAACTAAAACTGACTTCGGTAGGGTGTGCAGAAGGAGATAACACCCAATGAGACAGAGAGAGACACAGTTTAAAAATCTGTCTCTCAATGCAAATACTTAATTTTTAGCTTTGGCAGCCTATTTGTACTGTGTCACACCAATACCGTTATAGAAATTGAAGCTGAAATTAATCTGTTTCCTCTCAGCTCTGAGTCTGTCCCTTTCTAATCTTGTATAAGTAATCTTTGATTCAAAGCGCCTCTTATTCATGATGCTGTATCCTAGGAAATACACTTTGCTTATAGCAAATGTGTTCTAAACAGTTTTGCACTGTCAAATCAAACCACTTAGTAAAGATGAGATTCATTAGAAGTGGAAATTAGAGGTGGAAAAGGACTACACATATTGAAATCTCTTGCATGTCAGGCTCTAATTTAGACTTGTTGTCTTATTTAACATACATAAACACACACACACACACACACACACACACACACACAGATACACACACATAGTTTGGCTGTGTCCCCACTCGAATCTCATGTTGAGTTGTAATCCCCATAATCCCCAGAGGGAGGGACCCACTGGGAGGTGATTAAATTATGGGGTGGTTTCCCCCATGCTGTTCTCATGATAGTGAGTTCTCAAGAGATCTGATAGTTTTATAACTGTTCAGCAGCTCCTCCTTCACATGCTCTCTCAGGCCTGCTGCCATGTAAGAAATATCTTCTTCCCCTTCCACCATGAGTGTAAGTCTCCTGAGGCCTCCCTAGCCATCTGGAACCGAGTCAATTAAATCTCTTTTCTTTATAAACTCCCCAGTCTCAGGTAGTATCTTTATAGTGGTGTGAGAACAGACTAATATAGTAACATCAAGTAGATAAGAGTGCTATTTGAAAAAAACAAAAGGTAAACTGGGCTCAGAGAATTTAAGCAAAATCTCCTGGGTATACAACAATTAAGAGGTTGATCTAGAAAACTAGTGCAAGTCATACTGACTCCAAAGTCAATGATTTGGGGAAGGAATGAAACAGTAAGGAAGTATAAAGAATATTTCCAGAACTTTACCAGGAATATTCCAACTGAAATATACATTCAGTGTAGTGACCACTTTGCAGTAGGTTAAAGAAATAGAAAGTGTTATAAATGTTTTGAGAAAGACAGCCAGTCCTGACAGACACAGCTTTCCCAAGATGTGAATAGAAGGCAAGCATATTTTCAGAACGGAATTACCATCAAGCTGAGAACTGTCTTCAGCAGGCAGATAAGAGCTTTATGCAGCTTCCTGTCCTCTTGCCCTGGCAATCACATCCCATCTGCAGACAGCCTAAGTAAAGCCATCCCACAAATTATGAAAAGAAATGAGGCTTTGTGAATGACTCTGCTCTTCTCCATGTGCCTAATGCAGACGTCCTTAAGACCTAGTCAGCAGCTATCATTCACTTAAAGTGACTTTTATCTTGGTAATCTCATGTAATAGGATTTTGCATCTACGATGTTAATAAAATGCCAAGTCTCAAAAGGAGATGAAGTGAAGTAATATTCTTTTTAATTCAAAAGCCTTGCTACACATCTGTGCTTTGCAATTATTTGTCTAAAACAAATTGACTCATTGGTTAATTTCCTTAACTAAAGTAGTCTATAAATTAAAATAT